>JANRGW010012258.1:0-31194 GCA_024733675.1 Psilopsiagon aymara | reverse complement strand
AACTTAAACAGAGGAAGTTTAGATTGGATATAAGGAAGAAGTTCTTTCCTGTAAGGGTGGTGAGGCACTGGAATGGGATGCCCAGGGAAGTTGTGAATGCTCCACCGCTGGCAGTGTTCAAGTCTAGGTGGGACAGAACCTTGGGTGGTATGGTTTAGTGTGAGGTGTCCCTGCCCATGGCATGGTGTTTGGAACTAGATGATCTTAAGGTCCTTTCCAACCCTAAATATTCTATGATTCTATGATTTATTATAAAGCTTTAACATTATGAAATTGCAGAAGACTGAGAGAGAAAAATCCCTTCCCATGTTCAAAATTACTTTGTATTGCCTTGGTAAATTCCTGATATTCTAAAACCAACCTGTTAATAGGGAGAGAAGCTCATTGAATCTTATCAGGGATTCAATATACTCATAATCATAATCATGGTCTTTGTTGACATCATGATATTCAAAGAAGTCTTCAGAACAGCATATATATAAGTGTTTGCCTCTCCTGTAAGTGCCTTTATCAGCAGACTATGTGCAAAACTAAGTCATGCAGTGCTCTTCTAGACAAAAATATGGGATCTCATTGATAAAATATTTTCACTTATTAAAGAAAATATACAGATGTGTTGTTTCCTGTAGATGTTGCCTTTTGAGGTTAATCTCCCAACAAGTATCACAGTTAAAAATTATGGTGCTAATTAAAACATGTAACATGATTCTTTTGTTCGATTGGGGTTCAAGGGTGTGAGATCGGTGGAAAAGTTTTTCTATTGATTCTGCTGATTTGTATGTCTGAAGTGTGAATGTTGATGGGGTATCTGGAAGGCACAGTGCTTAAGCTTTGTGTTTGGTTGTCTGGTGGCCAGTGAGTTTCATTGTGCAAAGATCTCACAGAAAAACAGAGCAGAATCGTATCAGTTGTTTCTGACTCTCAACATCCTTACTGAGCTCTCTACAGTGAGTTTGGCTGAGGTGCACTGACATTATGACCTGAAAAAGGTTTCAGAAGAAGCCTTTTGAAAAGTTCACATGGAGGACGTGGAGTCACATGCATGGTGCAATACAAAATCCTCTAGGATCCTCTTTTGTAAACAGGTCAATGTCTAGTGAAAAGAAACTGAATTCTAATTGTGCACTTACATACACTCACTGCTGATGCTAAAACTTAATAGGAATAGGGTACAGCACTTCTAGAAAGTGAAGTCCAGCACAGAAGTACATCTTGTTTCACTGTGACAACTTTATCAGTGTACAGGGGCAGAAAGTGCCAATCCGTTCCATCTTGGTGGTCAGCTGAGATTTGGTGTTCTGTTTAGCAGCAATTCATCTGGCAAAATGAAATCCAAGAAAGTGTGAACTCAAAATGTGTGAAATTGGGATGCTTGCAGCCATAGCAGACTGTTCTCCCTTCTCTCTCCTTATGAAGAGTTTGATTTATGGCCAAGATATGACAGTTAATGCTCCTGCCCAAATCAGCATGCCTTTTCAGAGGCCCAAAAGGGGAGAAACTGAAAAATGATCAAGTAGATGAAGTTGTGCTTCCCTTGAAGGCAGACTTTTGAATTAACCCTTCCATGTAAAGTGTTTCACCACTATTTTGCAGAAAAGATGCTCTTTAGCAGCAGAAACTGACCTGTTTTGAGCAAATTCCTTCCATGTTGCAAATGAATTTTTTTCTGACATTTGTTGTGATACGCTCGACATTTGCGGATGAACATGTGGTTTGTCACACACAATTGATGAGCCATTCAAATGAAAGCATTCTGATCCTTTGACCTGGTAGTTAACAGATGGGCAGGTTTGTTTCATTATAGCTTTTAATACTCTCCCCTCATTTGCAGAGTTCTTTTATAAATAAACTAAAAAGACTTCTTATATGAGGTGGAATTTAAGCTTCAGGAAAGTGTGAAGGTCCCTCCTAAACTGGAAAAAACTTTCTGAGTAAGGATCCTGTATGTGTCCTTCCTCGTTCTGCTGCTTCTCAAGATTTTTATTTGTTTTATCGCATCGACTTTGAAGCTTCCCTTAAAATAACTGAAGAACGGGGTCCATGGCCAAAATGAAGCTAACAGAAGGGCTGTCTGACAAAGTGACAGGATTGAGTGAGATGTTTTATGTCTATTACAGTACTGTTAAGGGACATTAAGAGTGTGGCCACCTCTTTAAGCCACCCTGCCCCAGGACCCTCCTGCCCAGCTGTTGAAGCCTGCACCAGAGGCTGTGAAGTGGCTGCCTCTTCCCACTCTGGGGGTTCAACCAGTGGCCAAGTTGTGTGTGTAGCCCAGAGACACACATGGACATGGACACACAGATGACACAGACATGGCCAGACCCACCTCAGTGGCTAGGGGTTAAAGAGATGTGTCCCCATGCACCCCCAATGCACCAACCCCATTTTGCACATGACCAGTCCCCTTTATACTTTTTTGTGTCTGGCTCCTCTGTCTCTCCTTTCTTCCCTTCTCCTGCATGTCCTTCATTAGGGGGCACAGTCTCACCCACCTCCTCTGACACTGTGGACCCTCAGATTTGCATCCCTATCAGCTGCAAAGTCCTATTTTGCCTGCAGGTTCTTGCTGGCCCATCAGTTACTGTGACTGACCATCCTGATGACACTGACCAGCTTTATTTCTGGTCATTTTGTCTGTTAACACTAATTGTTCAGATTTCAGGGCTCTGTGTGTTGTATCCCTCCTGTTCCTTATCCTCCTGACTGATAAAATAGGCATTCCCATATCCCCATATCCTTACCAGTTAGTGCAACTGACAAGTTTGTTCTTGTCCTACTCTCCCCCATCATGCGGAAGTCAGGTTTGGTGTTGTTCTTGTTTGTGGCTTCTTTGGCCTGATACCCTCAAAGGAGAGGCCAGTCTCCTTCCACATACCCTTTTGCAAGCGTGGTCAGACTTGCTGTGCAGCAGAGGAATTAGCTGTGTGATGCTCTATCTGGGGATGATCGCTGAGTTGTGGAGAAGTGGACATCCAAATGTCAGTGTTGACAGCAAGCATGCAAAGAAGCAGATTTATGCCCAGCAGAGTGGATGTTCTCTTCAAGAGTAGTTTCACAGTGCTGGTGTGTGTCTGAAAGGGACTGGGTAGACAGCTGGAAGATGCATAGAAAGGCACGCAGCAGACTGTATGTGTGTTCGGGGTGGACATGGCCTACAGGCAGTAGGCTCCCATGTAATAAAACCAAGCTCCACTCTGCAGAGGTGAAACCTATGAGGACAGGTTGCAGGACCTCCAGCCACACCTGTGCCCATGCTGACAGGGTTTGTGAGGCCTTCAGAGTTTGAGCTTTTTCTGAAGTTCTCTACCTAGAAGTGTAGAGGACAAAATTTTGTGTACTGGGAGTAGGCTGTACTGGCAATTCGCACACAGATACTGGGTCCTGGCTTTTCTGGATATCATGGTGCATGCAAATGAAGCTGAGGCCTGAAAGAGAAGTCAAGAGTGTGTGTAGTCACACTACAGAGTCAAGCAACATTGCAAGTGTTTCTTGATTAGGCAATACTAGTGGACTAAAGTGTGTAAGAACCATAGACTAAACAATTCAGGAATGAAGAGCAGTTACCAAAGGAGCAATTGTCCTTCCAGGGGCATTTCATTGGCATTTAGTGGCAGAAAGTCCATTATAATCTGACAATGAATCAAGCCTTGGCTGGAGTACTCCTGTACATTCTTGAAAACACAAGCATGCTCTCCGAAGAAAGTACAAAGAGAAGCACAGATCCGGCACTGTTAGAAAACAGAGGTAAAGGAGTGTGGGAAAAAAAAAAGTGGGAACATCTCATGTGGAAATGCTGGATATAAACACCATAGAAAATATTTCAAGACATAAAACACAGCAAAAAAAAAGGGAATGATCAGTTGTCCACAGATATCCAAAGCAGATTGAGAAAGCACTTGATGCCCCAGCCCTCCCTTCCCACTTTCTAACTTCAGAGATACTTAAGCACTAGAGTGCCCAGCCTAGGCAGATCAAGAATTTTGGCCAGTGCAAGTTTTAGAAACCTTGTTAGACATCTTTTGGTGATGATGTGATGATACTTCATCTGTCCTCAGCCAGGGTAGATGCCCAAACAGACTTTTTGAGTCCTCTCAATTTACTTTTTATTCCTACAATGCTCTACTCATTATCACCTCCTCTAAAAGTGAATTTCTAGTACGTAGAATAGACTCTGCAATGGCACCCTGTCCATCATGTTCTAGCAAAGTTGCCCCAACACAGCCAAACTTAGTGCAGACAAGACCCTTTAATTCTTTGTTAGCTACTGCAAGTGAAGACACTGGAGCATTTCAGATGCTTGCTTTCCCAGAGTAGACCTGCACTAGCTCAAAAGGACCTTTTCAAAAACAGTTTCCTTAACAAGATGCCAACTCCTCTGCATATGCAGTTCTCCCTAACCCCATCAGGGCTTGCTGATCATTTAGGATAGAGACAGGCTGCCCTTCTGAGCAGTGAGAGTGCTCTTGCAACTTGACTGGCTGGCAGGAGAAGCAGTGGAAGCACTTGGCTGCTTGTGGGAAAGGTCATGCTAGGGGAGCCCCTGCAACACATGGGGCCCAAGGCACCTCCAGCATTTTAGAACTGCTTCATTTTGTTGTTTTCAATCACTTTATTTTTTCCTCTGTTTTTCTGGCTTATGGAAGCCTTTCATCTTGACCCCACTTGCCGACTTCATGATGGCATCCTCACCAGCTCCTTTGTTGGGAAAAGGCAGGATTCCCCTCAGGTCAGGGAACTGAAGTCCAGCCTCAAGGCTTTTACTGGCTGGTCTCTTTCCAGGTCCTCCTTCTTGACTTTTTTGAAGATGGCAGCAACAACAGCCTTCCTCCCATTGTCTGGCACCTCTCCAGTTCTCCATGATTTTTCAAAGATGATGGAAAATGACAGAGCAATAATATCTGCCAGCTCCCTCAGCATTCATGGGTGCATCCCATCAGGGCCCATAGATTCATGGACATTAAGTCTGTCTAGCTTCTCTCTAACCCAATTATCTCTGACCAGGGGGAAGTCTTCCTTTCTCCAGCCTTCATCTCTAACCTGCAAGGTCTGGGACTCCTGGGGGCCTTTATTAGCAGTAAAGACTGACACAAAGAAGGCATTCAGTATTTTCACCTTCTCTGTGTCTTCTGTTACCAGGACACCCATCTGATTCAGCAGCAGTCCCACATTTTCCCTTATCTTCCTTTTGCTGCTGACATACTTGCAGAAGCTCCTCTTGTTGTCCTTGATGTTGTTCAACAGGCTCAATTCTAAATAGGTCTTGGCCTTCCTCTTTGTATCCCTGCATACCCTGACAATGTTCCTATAGTCCTCCCACATGGTCTGTCCTTTTCTCCAGCTCCCATAAATTTCCTTCTTAAGATTTACTAGGAGCTCCTTGCTCATCCATGCAGGTCTCCTGCCCCCTTTGCCTAATTCTTCATCATGAGTATACACTGGTCTTGGGCTTGGAGGAAGTAGTGCTTAAATATTGGCCAGCTCTTTTGGATTCCCTTGTGTTCCAGGGCCCTCTCCCATGGGATTCCTCTGAGTAGGTCTTTGAAGAGGCTGAAGTTAGCTCTCTGGAACTTTAGGGTTCTAATCCTGCTTATTGTTTTGCTGCCCCCATGCACGATTCTGAGTTCCACCATTTCATGATTGCTACAGCCAAGGCTGACCCCAACCTTTCCATCATCAGCCAGTCCTTATTGGTTTATAAGTACAAGGTCGAGCAACATACTTTTCCTCATTGGCTCCTCTACAACTTGTAACAAAAAGTTATCTTCAGTGATCTGCAGGAATTTCCTGGACTGTGCGCACGGGGCTGTGTTATCCCTCCAACAAGTATCTGTGTGGTTGAAGCTGCCCATGAGAACCAGGATCTGTGACTGGGAGGCTATTTCCAGCTGTCCATAGAAGGCCTTAGTGCCTCCCTCCTCCTGATCAGGTAGCCTATAATAAAAACCCACAACAGTGTCCCACAGATTAGCCTGTCAGATAATATCATGTTCAATGTAAGGTTAGGTGTTATCTATCCTGGAGCCAACATCTAGCTGATCCAAATTTTGTGTTATGGGCCTTGGCTACCTGTGACAGTGTGCTACTCACACACACAACCTGACCTTTGTTTCTCGTAACTCTGCTCAAGTGATAACCACCAGTGGCAATTGTAATGGATGCATCTAGTTGTGATGATTGCATCCAGCTCAAAGTGGATTTGGGGTAGACAGATAACAATAGCCACGTGCTAATATGAGCAGTGTGACCACCATAGTGCTGGTCAAGGTCCAACTCAAGTTTGGAAGAAACTAACATGAGTAATTTGTATGCAAATATGATTGTAAGTCGATTATCTTACTCCATAGATACTTAAATAGTGGACAGACCGGTGTCCGCTGAGGTCTCCTGCATGGCAGTAGACTGCATGCCAGGATCTCCCCTTGAGTATGGATGCCTCTCATGGTTGCTCCTTGAGGTTGAGAAGATCCTTGCTGTGTCAGGTTCTCAGTAAGTGATTAATAGCAGGCTGAACTTTGAAATCTTGGCTAGGTGATATAAGGATTGATTGAACATACAATCCTTCAAACATAAACTGCTGACCAAGTCTAAGACTAAGCCTAGATCCACACTCTCAGGTGTGCCAGTCTCGGCTCCAGGTGAAATCACTCTTGGCTTCAGACCCTGGATTTGCCTTTCAGTCTTGGTTCAACAAATTAAACTGCCTGCATGCTGCAGGTAGTCAATACTATTTTGACGTTTGATTCCACAACTGTCTTGCTTGCTCCCAGGCACTTTTCACTGGTGTTCCGGTTTCCATGTATAAGCATGACCAGGGAGAAGCTCGTGGGAGATTTTCAAGCTTCCTTTGTGGTTAAGGCACAGGACCAGAAGTCAGGAGATCAAAGTTCTTGTGTTGTACAGAAAAGCTATTTCAACACATAAGCTGCATTGAGAAAAGTGACCTTACAGGAGTACTACACACATTTCTTTGATGGGGCCAAGGCTTTACTCTTGCCAGGCAGTGTGCTGTAGAGAATTGGCTCATCCTACCTAGAAAAGGCTGCCATCCTGGAAAAAAGAGTAGAGAACAAGCAACTGATGCTCACTGGTCCAGGAAAATGTACATCATTGTGCCTATGAAAGAAGCCTCAAAGAGGTGAGCGCTGGGTAGAAAGAGAAAAGACCAGGCAAAAGGTGACTGTGCTTACTCGCATCACGAGAGTTGGGAAGGATGTGGTCAGCATAACCACAGCCAGGAAATGCAAGTAGGATTAACTTTTTATTTTTATAACAAATTAATGTTGGTCTGGATATTGTTTGTCAAAGATGGAAGAGATACAGAACATAGAGATGGCTAGTGGAAAACGATTTGAACAAATACTTGTTTACAAGAGCTGGCCACAGAAATGGCTCACATACTAAAAGACTGCTTTTGAGATACATGTTCATGCAAGACTTTGAAGGGAGAAGTAGGGAGGACAAAATCCCTAGCTAGAACTTGCTTACAGGTTGTTTAATTTGAAAGACAGCTGTACAAGTTGTTTCTCTCCATTAGGGAGTGGTAGGAACTGCCTTATCACCTTTTCATCCCTTACAGGGTGGTGGCAATTGCTGATAAGGCCTTAGGGAAGATGGCAAAACAACTGCTCTGTGGCACCTCCATGAGATTCAGGTTACTTTGTGACCTCAAAACTACTCTGAGACAGCAGTGTTTGCAGAAGTCAGTGCTCCCTCTACTCATTGGTGCCTAGATCCAACTTTCCTGATGCTTTTACAATAAAGGTATATTGCAACTACTTTTAACGTTCATATTTAAAGCACTCATTTACCAATGTGGCTGGTCTTGGGGTCATTTCATGAGTTTTCAGTACCTTGTCTGTTGCTCGAAGAAGAGAGCAGATCCTAATAATATAAAGACCATGCTATTGCTGCGTGAAATGACATTTTCCTACCACTAAGATGGACTTTGTGTTGCCAATGTTGAGCAGTCCTCAGCACACTATGTGAAAAGATCCACCTCTCAGAGATGAGCATTTGTATGTAACTCAGAAATGCAGGGTCAGCGATGGTCCCTGGAGGATGCCCAAGGTGATGGTGCAGAGATGGTTTCTTTTGGTATGGCTTTTGGTCTGACTGAGTTACATCGGTGAATTGAGCTTTTACAAAATTGTTATTTAGTCATTATAATCTACAGTTTTCTGTTGTAGGACACTGGACCCTTAAAGAAGTGAAAGGCGCACGTCTCCCATGGCAAGCTACATCTCAAAGAAACCTAACAGTATCTGTGGCTGGCACAAAATGCCAATACAGCAGATAGAAAAGGAGAAGCAAAAAAGAGGATAGTGAGCATTACTGGGTCTGGACCTTTTTAACAGCCCTGTTGATGTTAATGTGAAACATTTCTGTCATTCCAAATGCATGACAAAGGAACGCTCCTTTCCCATGAAGAGTAAAAGGTCAGAGACAAACCAGGGAAGTGAAATGAAACAGCGCCTTGTGAAATACTCCACTCCTCTGTTCAAGTCTGACATGGATACAAGGATTTATGGTGAGATGTTCTTATTGGTAAGTTTATGGGAGCCAGCTTTAAAGAGCCTGAAAAGAAAATTCTTTTCACCAGTTTGGCAAACGTTGAGTTAAACCCTGTGGAGGTAGAGATGTTTCTGCGCAACCAGACTGACAGGAGGGATTCTGTGACATGGGGCTGTCTTAATGTTATAACTTTTCTAGCAACTTGTATATAAAGTACATGTGTATCATTAATTATCAGTATCATTATTAACTATATGCATGTATGGCAAAAGAATGGGAGAGGAATATGTAACTTTGATGGGAAAAACCCCTTGTGAACCACTACTAAGTTTTACTGAAAAATCACAGCAGTCAACACCTTCTTTTCTGAAAAAAATCAGACAACTTCCCAGCTTAAGCAAATAAGTTTTGCATCTGCTAGAGACATATTCTCCACTCTGCCTAACACACAGAAACAATGGCTCCATAACCCCGTTTAGGTTTACCTCTGCATGGGCACCACCATAGCTATCCTTTAAAAATTACGTTTCTCGCTCCACTCCAGAGCAGTACAGGGCGGCAAAGCGGAGAGGGGGCATACATGGTTACTGTGGAATACGTGTGGAGACCAGTGTAGGTGCAGAGAGATGTAGAATTTGGAGCCATTCAATAATTGTTTCCCTATGGAGAGGAAGAAATCTGCACAAATAAAGATTTATCTTTGAAATCCAGAGAGATCCACACAGATAAAGATTCATCTTTGTAACTGCCTCAGCTGACTTATGATTAATCTTAAGTATATGGGATGACATTAAAACATGGAGCTATTCTTGTGCAGTGAGTACTGTCTCATGCTTGTTTTGACCTCTGTGCTCATGCAAGAAAGGGTTTTTGCTCTTGTAATTGCATCTTCTTATGCAAGTAAGAGTAACATAATGGTCCTAGTAGCCCTTCCTGTATCACCAGGATGCTGCTCTGCTGTCCTTGTGCTCCTGAAGCAAAGTATGGATGTTTGGCATCTCCCTGTTCTGTGAAGATGGGCAGCGTTTGGTGTGCTGGGCTGATGCGGATTCCAGGGCTGAGGCTGGGAGCGGGAGCAGCATGAGGCAGGCAGTGAAAGCCACCTTTCAAGGCCCAGAGCTGAAAGGGTACTCTTGTTGTCTGCATCCCTCCCTGGCTGCATCCCATGACCTGGTGCATGGAGCCTTTCACAGTGGATCCAAGCACAGAAAACGGCTGGGATACACACACATCTTGCCAACAGCATGCTGTGAGTGAAGATCAGAGGTTCATGGGTTCTCTGCTCTTCCCTGTGGGTCCTCCCACTGCTGGTGAGGCATAATAGGCGCAGGGCTGACCAGTGTGATGAAAACTGTATCTTGATATGTGAAACACTCAAGAGACCTCCTGTATAGAGTGCAGGGTAGGCTTGTTTAGCATGACTGGGGCCTGAATGACAGGACCACCAGCTCTGTCTTAGCCTCACACTGAAAGAAAATGATGAGAGTTGTCTGGCAGAGATGGGCTTCCTCTGGTTTTCCTTGCTGCAGCCGTGCCTGGGAAGGCTGCTTATTCCTGTGTGCTCCAGAAGATGAATCTTTTGTTTAAGTTTGCTAGTTAATTGAATTTGGTTTGTTCACCTCTGGCATACCTTGGCACAGCCTTCTCAGATGGGCAGCTCAAGATGGCAAATCAATATCCAATTATTAACTTGCCACTCCACAGGCTGTGTTGCTGGAAAACTGTACTGTTCCTGTTCAGTAACTGCAGAGGCAGCCAGCCAGTTTTCAGTCACAGCAGCTAAACGATTGGATTTGCAGGTATAGTCTAGATTCCCTGGCCTCCCGTCCCCAAGTCTTCTACCTTTTGACTTTCCTTCTGAAAAAATCATGCTGTTTCAGGCTGGTGGGCTTTCTGCCCCTGTGTTTTCACCAGTTCTGCTCACTCCCACTCCTCTCACAAGCCTTCTCCCCTTCAGAGCTCCTTTCTGTTGCAGACAGGCACTCACAGGAGCAGGAAAAAAGAGGGAGAGACAGGAGCATGTAAGAGGGAAAATGGCAACTAAAAGCGAAAGAGACAGAAGAGACAGATAAGGAAAAACTCCAGCCACAGCTGGTCTCGGACTTGTCTGAGCCTGGCATGTACTTGCTCAGTGCAGCTCTGGGAAACACAGAAATGCAATATGACTGCATGGTGGTTGATGTGTGAGAACACTTGCGTTAGGGGAGCAAATTGTTCATGGTTAGAGAAACTGCTTGCAAAGGCATCTCCTTCTTCCCATTCATTGTGCAGATACAGGCACCACTTTCTGGAAGATTGCTAAACTGTGTCACTTAAATCTCAGCATCTAAGGTGAAGTCGTCTATTCTCCCCATTTTGGAATGCAGGGGCTTAATACAGCCAGTAAGAACCTAAAGGATTTTAGTCTCATTCTGCAGTGGCAGCTGGCTGTGGTCAGTGTAGTTGAAGGAGGTGATCCTGCCCCTCTACTCTGCTGTCATGAGACCTCACTTGGAATATTGTGTGCAGTTCTGGTGCCCTCAACATAAAAAGGACATGGAACCGTTGGAACAAGTCCAGAGGAGGGCCATGAGGATGATCATGGGACTGGAGTACCTCCCGTATGAAGACAGGATGAGAAAGTTGTGGCTGTTCAGCCTGGAGAAGAGAAGGCTGCGTGGAGACCTCATAGCAGCCTTCCAGTATCTGAAGGGGGCCTATAGGGATGGCAGAGAGGGATTCCTCCTTAGGGACTATAGCGATAGCACAAGGAACAAGGGGTTAAAACTTGAACAGGGGAGATTTAGATTAGATATAAGGAAGAAACTTTACTATGACACTGGCACAGGTTGCCCAGAGAAGCTGTGGCTGCCCCATCCCTGGCAGTGTTCAAGGCCAGGTTGGAGGGGGCTTTGAGCAACCTGATCTAGTGGAGTGTGTCCCTTCCCATAGCAGGGGAGTTGGAATAATCTTTAAGGTTCCTTCTAAGACAAAAAAATTCTGTGGCTCTAATGACTCTCCTAACTGCATTGATCCTTCATTGCCAGGAATTGCAAGTGGAAGTTTAGACCTGTGGCTTTCAAGTAGACACCTAGAATCTGCCAGGACAAACCCCTCTATACTTCAGGCTGGGATGATTTGTCCTCTAGAGGTGCCTGTATCATAGTGCAAAGTGTAGGAGAGTGGTTAGGCTGGATACTGCTGCAATGGCAGCACAGTGGGAGATGATGAGACGGTGGGTGGAGTTGCCCCTGCCACAGGCGGAGGGCACTGCCTGTGTGCCCCCTTGCCACTCCCCTCTACCCTCAGCCTGCAGGGCTGAGCAGGCAATGCTCTCCCGCCTGGAAAGCCTATCAGGAATGCAAAAGCCCCTCGTTGCTGGTCTGAGCTGCAGAGTCCCACACAACGGCCACGCTGTTTGCACGTGCATCATTTCTGACTGAGAAACAAGTCTTTCCTCCACCTCTACACTGGGGACTTGTTTAGACTACACGGGCTGTGATCTTTTTTATCTATGTATTTAGTTATCTTAACTTCAAACCCAGAATTTTGTCCTTAAAAAACCTTTACAGGGGATGTTGGAAAACCCATTTTTGCTCTGAAAAGACACATAATGAAACCAGAACGAAGCCTGGTTTGCCATCCAGCTCCAATCAGTTCTGAGGAATCCAAGTTGTCTAAATTTCAAGTATTAGATCAGTTTGAGTACAGACCCTAGTCAGCTCCTACTTTGCTGTATGTCTTAAAAGACATGATATCCTAATTGCCACCATGAAGGTGTTGGAAAGACTTGCTCTGAGTTTATTATAGCTCATGTTCTGCCTATGGCAATACACAATTACTGGTGGAGCATTACGCTTGGTCAACAGCTGTAAGTTGCAGAAACATCTCTTAGTAGAGCCACTGTAATGTTCATGCTATGTAACAGCTGCATTACCATTAAAAACCACGCAGCACTTTCTTCTGTGGCAGAACTTTTTATTTGGAGGGAAATTATAACTTTTGCATTTACATGGCGCAAATTATATACAGTACACTTTCTATGATAAGAATTATGATGCTGTTCACAGAAAGGTATCAAATTTGAGATAAATAATGCATAAGCTAAAATATACAAACGAGGGGTGGAAGTGAAACTATTGGCCACTTTTATTGTCTATAGAAGAATTTCAAGGAATAATGTTAATTCAATGTTCAAAAATCTTTAACAAACTTCTAGTAAAGTTAATTGAAATATTTATAATACTATTCAGTTGTTGCACAGTATTTCCAATATACAATCAAGAAGATGCACAGAACACAACACTTAATATGAAAAAACCTATTGCACCCACAACTTAAAAGGTTTCACTGCCTTTTGGATGCTGCACTACCATATTTATATAAACATTTACAACACTTCAGTAAACACAAAGGTTCTAAAGGTAGTGCAGCATTATGGGGGGCCACTTTCAGCTCTTAAAATAAATGTTAAATGCCCATATACTGTGCCATTTATTCTAAGCTGATGGTTTAAGCAGTGACCCTTAATTCGTATTGTGAGTAGCAAACACACTTTCTCCATGTTCAGGAGATCACCATCCCCTCTGACCATGCAGTTTATATTCCGAGACCTAAACTGTCCTTGGCTTCATTGTCATTTTGGCATTTTGCCTCAGTGCTTGTGACAACTACCCCTTATTTTTCTCTTTTAATGTCCTGTTAAGTAGTCCTGTGTAGAATCAGAAGCAAAAGAATCTGCATCTTCATTATCAGAATCATCACTACTGTCATCAGCTGCTGGCTCTCCTGTCAGCGCTATCCGAGCATAATCATCAGTGTCTATAGACTTGCAGAAGTGAATGGCATACTTCAGTTTTTCCTCCAGTACTTGCTTACATGAATACCTGGGCAGCTTCAGGAGAAAGAAGCAAGTGTACGACTCAGGAAGGAAGTGGTCTGGAGGATTATATTTATCCAATACCTGTTGAAAACAAAAAGCAAAATAGTTTTGATTCACCGTCCAAACCACAAATAAGTACCAGAATTGAGACTTTTTTTTTTTTAACAGCATGTCAGATTTGTGATTCAGATGCTGAACTTTCTTAAAAATGAAAAGACCAAATCCATCTTCTCTACACTGAGTAAATAAATAAAACCAGGCATATATGAGCTTCTTTGATTATGACCGTGTGGTTGGGAATAATCTAAAAAAGATTCTATTACTTTAGCAAATACCAAAACATGATTTGAAGATTGTGGGGGGTTTTAATTTTGCTGAAATGATTAACTGAGATGAATGAAATGCTAAACAAACAGCAGCAAAAACAGTTGATGCAGTGGAAAGCTATCAAAATTCAGAGAAGCAAATGGTTGGGAAATTAACATCCAGTTGTTCAAGTCAACAGAGAAAAGTATTTATATACATTATAGGTCCCTGTTGCACTGTGTAATCTACAATGTAACGTGGCATAAATATTTTCCTGAAATCAGCCTGTTCTCGTTATGTTCTGCTGTTAGTTCTCCACTCCCAGCTTTTTAAAATAAAATTCCCACATGCCCATCCCATATACATCACCTGAATAACAAAATCCCTCCCTCTGAAGTCTGCAATAGTCCTGGGCAGCCTTGTTCTGCCCCACACAAAACGCAGGAAGAGAGATCGCTCTGTATTGGAGAAGGACTCCATCACTTCCCAGAACCACTGTATCAAGGAAGCAGTTGGTTCAATGCCTTTGTAAGTGGCTACAGATTTCAGAAGGTGAAGTGGAATATCTGGGCTTCCACATACCTGAAAAATAACATGTAGTGATCAGCTACAAAATTCTGAACAAATCAACTACAGGTGATTTGTTCCTTCCATCCTTTAAAATATCTGATCAGCTTCTACACTGACAAAATGAACATTCAAATATTTGCAGTGCTGTGTACAGTCTCCTACTGCAATAACACTAAATACAAATCTCATCAGGGGACAATAATGAACCTTCTTTCATTTCCCTGAATCACAAAGAATTAAACATTGTACTCGGGATGAAGATCTCCAATTTACCTCCTAGGTGTACCCTTTGTGGGGTTTTTGGTTTTGTTTGTTGAACACATAATAATTCAGAAATAATTCAATACACCACTGCTCAGCTACATCAAAACCACAGAATCAGAATAAATTAGGTTGGAAAACATCTGTAAGCTCATCAAGTCCAACCTTCACCCCAGGACTACCAAGACCACCACTAAACCATGTCACTGAAGGCCTCATCTACGTGGTTTTTGAACACTTCCAGGGACAGTGATTCCACCACTTCCCTGGGCAGCCTTTCCAATGCCTGACCACCCTTTCTGTGAAGAAATTTTTCCTAATATCCAATCTAAACCTCCCCTGGTGCAGCTTGAGGCTGTTACCTCTTGTCCTACCACTTGTTACCCAGGAGAAGAGACCAGCCACCTTCTTGCTCCATCCTCCTTGCAGGTAGCTCTAGAGAGTGATAAGGTCCCCCCGAGCCTTCTCTTCTCCAGACTAAGCAACCCCCACAATCTTATTAATACCAAGAGAGCAAGAAAACATTTTCTAGTCAATCCTTGGACAAAATGTTGGCAATCTAGCCTGTCAGAGGTAGCAAAGCAGAAATTGTTACCATAGTTTCCAGTTCATATCCCGTAAAGAGTGAAAGTAGAGGAACTGGAACAACACGGGCCATCCCTTCACGAACTGCTGCAACTTGTTCGTCAAATTCGTGAAGCCTGCAGAGATACATTTTTCAGTGTTTCTGTGAATGCCATCTCTAGCAACTATTTCCAGCAATTATTGTAATAACAACGAAACTTTAGCCATTCTCCTCAAGTCTCCAGCTATACGCTAAGGAAAGTTAATAAACATTTATCACACTAGATAGTTGACTATCTGGTTTTTACACCAACTCATTGCACAACAAGCTCAGTATGGAGAAGTATCTCCCAATGTTTAGGATA
This sequence comes from Psilopsiagon aymara, assembly GCA_024733675.1. Lineage (NCBI taxonomy): Eukaryota > Metazoa > Chordata > Aves > Psittaciformes > Psittacidae > Psilopsiagon > Psilopsiagon aymara. Next base: position 15,756 of record JANRGW010012258.1, on the reverse strand, counting down.
TTTTACTTCAAGTATTATTTGTGTGCTGTGCCTGGCAAGAACAAGCCCCATATGGCCTGGCAAGAAGAAATGTCCCATATGGAAACAAGATGTTCTTGGGAACAGAATAGCTGTGTTTTGAAATTCTGACCCCAAACATTTCCAACACTAGACAGAGATTATGTTAGAAGAAAAATGTGTCTGAACTAAAACATGATGTTCTGAGGGGACAGGAGTAGTATTTCAAGGCAGACACAGATAAGTCTTCTAATGTTAGAAGACTTTGCTGCTTCTGTTGCCAACCTTGATTTGTGGTTTGCTTCTTGTTTTCCTGTCAAATCATTTCTGACATGTTTTACAGGGTTTTACAGAGCTTTCCAGAGCAGAGATTTGCATCACTGACAAATCCTGTCCTTCGGCTTGTCATCATCAAAATAAATGAAGATGTCAGGACAAACTCGATCTTTCGCATCCACTTTTCCACATGGATTCTATGCAGGTGATGTTTTTTTTTTCCTCAAAGGCTTCATATAATTAAAAAAAATTATAATAATTCTAAACAGTTAAATGTTTCTGCTACAGGCCTTTTAACTGTAAAACACTTTAAAATTGCTCATGTCCTTTAAGGAAATTTCTCATGTGCTTTGAAGATAGCGAGAACTGGCAAGAGAAGAAAATCACTTTTTCAAAGGAACATAACAATTTACTAAATTTAGTACCGAATCTAGAGCTCTCTTCACAAAGAACTTAATGATCAAGCCCATTACTTTATTGTAAAGAACTACATGGAGGGGGCATTTCTTGACCTGACTGGCTCCACCTCCAACTGGCTGACAAAACTGCTGTCAGGAAAGCTATTGAAATTTAGAGTCATATCTGCTAGTTTATTTTGTTTCCTAAAAATTAAGTTTAATCTTTGGATAGATTAAAATAAATAAGAAAATCAGCACTGTAATCACATGAAAATATTAGAATGCTTGTACATGAGAGGTTAAAGTACTCTATTACTTAAAAGTTTATGATTTTTGAACAAAAAAGCTTATTTATGTCAATAATTTGAACGACATATTCAACAAACCTGTAGTTTATTGCCAGCCTCACATATTCAGCTCTATTATCCAGTGTAATATGGGTGTACTTGGAACTCAGCTGAATATCTTGACCACTTGCATTAGGCACAGTGAATGGGAGGCTCATAGCTTCAAACTCTTCTGAAGTAGCTTCGTTGTCTCGAATGTACATAAGCCCAGGAATAAAATCTTTATCAACCTTTTGAAAATAACAAGCCTGAGTTAAAATCAGTTTACTAGCACTATACATCATCTTTCATACCCAAAGTATCTCTTTCATACCAAAGCCATCATGCCTCATCTACCAAAAGCATTGTCCAATCTCTGGCCACAAATGATCTAACTTAATTTCAAAGACATAAAACGGCTTAGTATTTTATATACAATTTCATTATACTCTGATCTGGGAGGGTGCATGTGTTATAGATTTCAATCCTTTGGGGGAGCATTTGCCAAGAAACTGCATTACACAAGAAAACAGATTTAAAGCTTGAAAACATAATAATCTCTACAAAGTCCAACGCTGGTTTTGGTACAGAGGAATCCCTTTATTGACAAATAAATGACTCAGTGCTTTTACACTAAATACATTTCCACTTGACAGCATTTGAGAAGAAACTCCTCTTCATAAAGAAGACCTAACTCTTACTCCACATTTACTGAGCTCAGTAAACAGAAATTGAAAGTCTGATGTGTTCATAATGTAAGCACAAACTATTTTCAGTAGCAGTTTGAACTCATTTTCTTTTACTGCGAAACAAGGTAGGTGCATGCACTTAATCATTTACTGCGTCTTGGCACAACAGACAGTAACAGCTACAGAAAGTTCTACTGGAATTCTGGAGTGGGACTACAAACATTTGACTAGTCAAACCCATTGTGAAGATTTGCGAATGTTCTAGAATTCAAATAGCTTATTTAAGTACTTTGGAATTACTTAAATTTACAGTTTTAATAGTGAGTACAAGTCATTCCTGCATAACTGGCTCAAAATGTAAAAGGCCAGTCAAAATAGAAGCATATAGAAACCAGGGAAGACAATCACTGGGGAAATATTTATGCTAAAGCCTGCTTGTCTTCTGTACATGACATTGTACTCAGGAACTTCACACTTACCTCACTGAGATCAGCAATTGTTAAGTTCATTCCTGCAAGCTGTTTCCACACTGGCTCTGCCAGGTTGAGGCTCAGAGGGCTGCCAGTTCGGATAGCAATGCCCAAAAGTACACCTGAAAGTTTAAACATATGTTTTTTAAATGTTTGTTGTTAGATTCCCAATTTTCTGAATATACAATATAATGCAAGCAGAAAGTTACAGTGTTGCTAAGAAGTTACCAAGAAAACGAAACATGTTCATATGCAAGAGTGACTTTGCAGCAGGATTTAATAGAAAACAATCTCTGTTTGCTCCAGATTCATCTCTTCCATTTGGCGTCACAATTAACAGAGGGGTCAGCCCATTCTGAAGCTCCTCGCACATTTCTGCTATTGATTCACTATAACCTCCACCGCAATCATCCACAGATTCACCTTGGAGAAGAAAAAAGGCTCAAAATTAAATGTTCTTTCAAAAATAAATTACATATTGAAATAAATTGTATTTTCTTCCACAGGAGTGACTAAGTAAACAGAAGTTTACTGAAAGCTATGCTATCATATCTGTTCATATAAAAATCCCTTTATGTTTTGCTTTTGATTTAGATATTTCCAATTCATTGTACATCATATTATTTAGAAGATTATACAACATATCAGTGTCAAAAACACTGTTTTGCCAGTGTGCAACTAGCACTTTTACCTTCAACACTAACCAAAATAAGAGAGGTGTATGGAGAGAAAACTAATCAAAGCAAGAGACTCCTAATGACATTTTAAACCAGATGTATTTTACATATCCCTTATACAGTAGATAGAATGGCTCATCAATCTAAAATATTTTTCATCACAAAGCTCAAAGTGATATGTGAATTGTAAAAACAACCCTACCAGTAAAACTGGCTAGCCAGGATTATTTACCAATTCAGACAGCTGAAAAACAGGTTTAAGTTTTGCAGAATGGTGGTTGTAAGCAGAACAGTTGCCCCTGGAATTTGAGGAGAATTACAGCCATTTCCACTAATCTTGAGGGCTTTCTATAAAATCATTTTAAAAGGCTTTTTTACTTTCTAACATTTCAAGCACCTTCCTCTGCCTACACACATACATTGTTTTCCTATATCCTTCCTTTCTTCAGGTCCTACAAAAAAGTAAACCTGATTAGAACTGTAAAGTTAAGCACAAAAGAGTTGGAGAGTAAAGAATCCTCTTACCAACAAACTTGACTTTCCAAACACGATGGGGAAGCAAAAGGCTGTCAGGGCTAAAGGAACTCATTTTAGCACACATCTGTCCAAACACTGACTTTGTACCGTCAGGCCCAGCCAGTCCTCCTTTACTCCTGGAACGTTTTACCTATTGAGTAAGCACATTGTAAAAGTCACTCTAAGAACATACATCAGCTGGCATCACTGTGCAGATCAGACTGTAAGATTAATGCTTATAAAACACTAGTGTGTTCAGTGAAACATTTACAGAAGTCCACAGTGTATCTGGTGATATATACAAAAGAACAACCAAATTTCAAATTCAACACTACAGTATTTTTCAGTACTACCTAATATCCATCCCTAGAAAGAGGTATCACAGACTCCTATTACATCCCAGTCCTCTTCAAGAAGATGAAAGGACTTTAAATCTCAGGCTGTTAGTAAGCCCAGAACTATTTCAGAATCATAGGATGGTTAAGTTTGGAAGCTACATCTGGAGGCCATCTGACCCAACTCTCCTTCTCAAGCAGGGACAACTAGAGCCAGCTATCCAAGACCATGCACAGATGGCTTTCAAACATCTCCAAAGATACAGTCCAAAGCCTCCCTGGGCAGCCTGTGCCAGTGCCTGGCTGCCCTCACAGTGAGAAAGTGTTTCCTGACGGTCAGAAACCCTCCCATGTTTCAGTTTGCTCCAATTACCTAGGGTTCTGCTGCTGGGCATCACTGAGCAAAGCCTGGCTCCATATTCTTTATAGTCTCCCATCAAGTATTCAAACATATGCATTAATGCAATGCCCCCTGAACTTTCTCTTCTCCAGCTGAACAGTCCCAGCTCTCTCAGCTTCTCCTCACAGGAGAGATGCTTCAGTGCCTTTGGCATCTTCTTGGCCTTTCCCTGGGCCCTCTCTTGTACGTTCACATCTCCTGTACTGAGGAGCCCAGTACTGGACCCAGCACTCCAGGTGTGTCCTCACTAGTGCTGAGTAGAGGGGAAGGATCACCCCCCTTAACACAATGGCAATTTTTTTTTTTTTTTTTTTTTTTAAATGAAACTAAAGAATTTGGAGGTTCATTCGGCCTTAGGAATCTTAACATATAGTTAGAGATGGAAAAACAATAAATGTGTTCATTGCAGCTAGACAGAATGATTCTCACTAGTTCAGTTGACAATGCCATGAGTATTCTTTTCTAGATAAAAAATTTCACGTTCCCACAACCACTGACACTTTATTTGTCATTATTTCAAACAGTTCACTGTTTACCTGTCTCTACTCAGCATTATATCTGTTCACCTTTAAAGAAATATGAAAAGACCAAAGGGTATCGATGATAAAATCTGTTGATAAACTTTCTTCTCTCGTTCTGAAAAAGCAGACAATGCCTTGGTATATGCAATTTTTCTGGACTGCAATCCACTTAGGCAATGCATCCTGTCTCTCCCACATTCAAGAGTCAAACCTGAGTAAGTTCTCCATGCATAAGACAGATCAGAAGCGGCTGTGCTGGCCAGAAAATTGAATACATATTATTCTTATATTCATTAATGATAATACTTTAATATGAAACTATGAGCCTTACTAGGAATTTCTAAAAATGAGTAAGCTCTACTAAAATACATGTACACAGAGTAACATTTTACTCTGCTTAGGCACTTACAGAAAAAATAGATTTTAAGATTTTATGAAGATTCATAAGAAATGGCATACAAGGAAAATCCCATGGATTTCGCTGCAAGAGATGCACACTAAGCGGCTAAGAATACAAAAAGCATTTCACCAGTATAAAGAGGAAAGAAATGGAAAGTAAACAGAAAGCTGGAGAAACACAAGTCTTTCTTCCCTCCTCTTCATGTTCTGCAGTTTATATTCTTAATCTTCCCTGCCTGTAAAGGGACTCCTACAGTGCATGCAAGTTCACCAGTTTCCATGGGATTGCTCATTCAGAAATAAACCAGACTCATCCCACTAATCTGTGTTTGGTCTTACTCCAAGCTACAGTGCATCTCAAAAACCAAGTTGTTCTGGTGCTTTTCAATAAAACATCCACCAGATTTCTCTCAGATTTTATTGAAAAGCTGATACACTCCAGTTCTCCTCCAGTATAAGACATTCCGTATCAGTGCCTGCTGGTTTTAATTCTATGGATCTCTAAGAAATTTGTAAGCCCAGGAAGTTTTAAGTTGAAAACTCACTGAGTCTTCTCTTAAAAAGAGGAAAGTATGAGTAGAAGGTCTATGAAAGCAGTAGTTAATTCACTGTTTTTTCAAACCTCAGACCTAAAAGAGAAATTAATCAACTGACAACAAAAAGACAAGCAATCCTGCCTGAACTGAACAGGCTGGCATGCGCATTTGCTATTACACACTTAATTTAGTATTCATTTACTAGCAACACAAAAATTTCATTTAGTCTGATCATTTAGATGCAGGAATGGTTACAATTTGGCATTTAACAAAGCAATGTAAGAACATCATGAAGGATTATTGGTATTTCTGCCTGTACTTCAATATACTGCTTGCTGACAAAGACAGATGCCCATATTAAAATTTATTTGCTTAGTAGAAAAAACACTTTACTGAAAAATGGCAAACATTCATACAAATATATTTAGGCCATGATCACCACACAGGTATTTTAGCCTTTTATTGTACAAGCCTGGAACACAGCATCTCACTCATGTTTCTGAATCATCCCTTTTAAAGGCATAAGTATCCTGTGAAATCTATTTGGCTGAGTAGACTGAACAGGGTCAGATATAACTCTGATTTAATACATGCCTTATTAAAAACAGATTATGCAGTATCTCAAGCTTCTTAAAATGCAGTTTCAGCCTTCTTGCTGGCAAGATAAGTTTGTAGCACAAAACACATTCATATATTGATTAGAACCCAATAGGGATTTCCATAAACCAGTCTGCCATCAGAAGATACCAGCTTGTGGAAAATCAACTCTTCCTGGACCAAAGAGAAATGCAGCAGCTTAAAAGCAGCATACAGTGAAGTGTGGAATAATGAAATTCAAGAACTTTCTCCAGTGAATAATCACTTATTGTGAGCAGAAACATTGCAACAAAGGGGAAGAGACACTCAAATTAATCTGTGATCTCATTAAATCATTGTGAAATGATGAAGACCAAAATTTAAGTTCTTTCTCTGAATCTGAAGATCAAAACTTTGTATTTGTCTCAAGCAGACTGAGACTACCCACTGAAATACTGGCCATTCGGTGGAACTCCCTCCAGTCCAGTGGAACTTGGGAGAAATGTAGTACATAAAGCCATACACTTAGAGATTAATAATGAAGTTTTCAAAAAGATGACAGCTTATTAGCTGGAAAGATAATATGTATTGTATGTAAGAAAGATAAATTTGTCTTGTTAACAAAGAAAATAAGTCTATGAAGAAAACAAACAGAATTCAAGGATATCTCATGAAATTAATCTCCAGAAGAGGAAGAGAAGTATCACTGTGATAATTGCAAAAGCACAGGCACTGTCTCACCTGTACCTTGAAGTTCCACTTATCTATGCTCAAAGTGAAATGCTACACAGAAAAATACAGTATAAAAAGATGAGGGGTAGAGAAAGACTATTCTACACAAGCAGACAAAAATAGCTTAGCCTAATCAGTGTAGGAAAATGAAGGCTTACATTGAATGAATGTTCTTTAAAAGCACATCTGATAAGGCAGAAGACAGGAACCAGGAAGGAAGAATGTGATTTAAAGTGAAGAATAACACTCACAAAAGAACAAATAATTCATTCATTGATATGCTGTGCCTACTTTAAGGTCAGATAATTTTTAACCATCATGACAGTGAGATTTCTGTAACTCAAATTTAATAAGGAGTCCTAGTAAGGGGGAAAAAAACTATTCTTAAAATAGGGTTTTGTATATTCATATGTGTGACAATCTTCCCATGACAGCAGACAACATCAGACCAGGAGATCCTTTGCAATATTACATTCCTGAAAGTAGACATCCTCCTTAATAACTGAAATTTGTTGCCAATGTAAAAGGGAGAAATTCTTTTCAACTCCTGTAATAACCTTGACCATCTAAAAGCAAAGATATGACTTAAGAGCATTATGAAGGTGTCTGCTTATAGGTCATAACACACTGTCTGACACCACATAAGCTACACTGCTACTTAAATACTAGGCAACTCTGCTCTGCTAGTAAAAGGGTCACAGTAAACTGGAGCACTTGAACCCTGACTAGGCACATAACTTAGTTCACTTTCTGGCTCAGTCTTCGACTACTTCTACTACACCTTTCCACAACAAGGCTCAGGTGCCATTTTGGAACATTTAACTCAATGACTATTCCCCCAGAAGTAACATGGCTAAAACTGCATCAAGTTTGGCTTCTTCTGCCCTCTGCAGTCCTTCAGTAGTGTCCCAAACTGTCCCTGTGCATTCAACTCTGCCTTCATGCTACACCTCAAAGCACAAAATACCTATCCTCCATTTTGTGCTAGAGAGATACCAGTGTGGCACTTGGGTGAACTGCAAAATTTCAAGTGTCCACAAAAAATGGCAAAGCAGCAGAAATAGGGTGGTCCAACCACAGCAGGACGTATTTCCGTTCACTAAGAGAAAACTAGTTCGTCAAAATCTTACACAATTTCTCCATTCTAACCTTACAAAGAGCAGTTTTTTTACTTTTTACAATGTACAATAAAAAAAAAAAAAAACAAAACTCCACCACTAATAGAAAGAAATGCATGAGGACTTTTTAAGACAAGGCATCAGTCCATTTAAACAAAAACAATGTTTTATTATTCTATGTCACAGAAATATCTGTGAAGAAAAAGACTTCTCTGGCCTAAGGCACAACATTCCATTTTTCAACGTCAATCATAAGGAAAAAAACCTTTTTGTATCAAAAGAGTTCTATAATCAATATGACCACATGACAACCAACAAAGGACAATTTATCAGCCTGATTTTTGATTATATTCAAAGGCACTTTTTTTCTTGCCTGTTTTTTTTTCCCTTTCATATTCTCTGTTATGAAAGCAACAGCTGATTAATTCATCTGACCATTTGAGAAGGTAAGAAAGGCACCAGAATCGCTACTCTCAGATTATCTGATGCAGCAAGTTTTGAAAAAGTGGTCCTTTGTCAACCTGGACATACTTTGCTCATTAGAATCTAAATCACTCACTTAATATTTCAACAGGTGTCCTGCTCCCTGCAAACAATAAGAGCATGGATGAAAACACACTGTAAAGAAAATGATCAGCCCTTGCTGCATTAATTTTCTCATTGCTTGATTCTGATAAAAATTCAACTCTTCAGTATTTGGACACCAAACAGCTACAACAAAGGGACTGGATAAATGTATGGAACTGCACACAAAACAAAAGGACTAAAATCTAAACTTCAGCTTAAGATACCTGTATTCTGTTGAGCTCGACGACTGGCCCATGCTGACGATCTCTCACCATAGTTGCTTGCACAACTTTTCTGAAAGCTGCCTCCTAAAAAAGGAAAATACAAACAAATAAAGTAACAGCAAAACTGCAATCAAGTAAGAAAGCTGCACATATTTTACAAATAAGCACATATTTAGTTCAACTTGGGGAAGAGAGAACAGGGGAAGAAAAAAAGACTTTTCAAGCAAAATAGAGAAACTGATTCTGTTATACTATCCTTCAGCAATTTCCTTCTGAGTAAGTCACGAAAACACTAGAAAGGGCATAATACCTCTAGTTTTATTTTAGAAGAAATGCAAACAAGCATCAAATACTTTTGAAATACTAAAAAAAGCAGCGAAAAGCAGCATAAGATAAAGCTCTGAGATGTTAGTTAAGGATCATGTTATTTGTGCTAACAAAATTCAAGTCTGAAACAGTTGGAATACTAAAGTAAAGAAGTCTCTCCTATATCTCTCAAAACCATGGCTGGAAAGCTGGGTGCTGTACTGCACCCAGTCACTTATTACTAAGCAACTAACACACTGCTGAGTACAGGTATAAATTAGTTTATACCAGAATAATACACATATATGGAGAAGAATTAATGCCAGGGAAAAATAATCAAAAAAGATGAAATTTAGATAAAAAAATAAACTCTTCATGCAAATTCATGCGGTTCTCCCACTAAATACTTGGATCAAATTTTATAGTCAGTTTCAAACAAGAATTAAAAAGATTTTCAGGTCTTTAGAATCTCTGGAGATAAACCTGCCTTAAATGCCTAGACAGGAATACAGCATCACAAATTGTGCTGTCCATGGTGAATGCTTTCGACTTAAAATATGCCTGATGTGACATTTTATTTTACACACTCAAAGACTTTCTGTAACTGTTTTGCAGACTCTCCAGTTGAAATTATGTTGAATGGGCCTCCTCTGCACAGCCATTCCTATACTTAACATCATACACCTAAAGACTCCCTTATCAATAGCACTAACGTTTGAAATGGTCATGAAGAGAACAGCTAGGATTTCTTTTTCCTTTTTTTTCAGTTTAGGTCTTGATGGAAAATGTGTCATCTTCTCTTGGTCTGTGAAGCACGTATTCTGCTGGTTTGCTCCACTACATAATTTTATTGCTCTACTACACAACTTCATAGAGAAAGAGAACTTGAGACAGTATGTGCTAAGGAGTATAGTTACAGGCATGTCTTATCTGACATAGAACAGCGCTGCAGAAGGAAATGCAACTGCTTCTCTCTTCAAATGAATCTCCCAGCAGATTTGTTTACATAAACTTATAATTTTTCTTGAGACAAGTTACTATGACACTGAGAAAATTCAGATCTAAACCTGATGATCATACTGAAGGCAAGTCATGTTTTTAAAGACTTTCCACTTCTGAAGTTTTCAATAAGTGTTGTATCCTTGAAGTACTGTAATTATCCAGAGTTTCTCATGACTGATTTTACTTAGAACTATATAAAAATCCACTTTCTTTATCAATTTGAGAATGAACTCTTAGGTATTCTGTCATCTTCAGACTTTTAGCCCAGTCTGAAACCAGTTTGTACCTGCATAGAGCTTTGGATCAACTAGTGTATCACCTGATCATGACAACTGAAATACGAAAAGCAGACAATGCTTGTTTCAAGCAGACAGTGCTTGTTTTCAAATGAGTTTCATACCTTTTTTTTTTTTTTCCAGAATAGCACCTACTGAATAATCTAGGAGAATTCAGCTATACTACAAACTGAAGATTTACAGTGTAAAGTTATTTTCAAGATCAACACAAAAAAAACACTGTGATGAACTGAGGGAAACACAATAAAAATATCACACCCACAAAGAAAGAAGCATGCATAATCAGAACACAAATTGAGATATATAGTTCTATTTTCTTCAGAAACAGTTAAACAGTACATTTCACTTACAGTTACAAATCTCTGCCTTAAAAAACATTCTGATAAATACCTTTCCCTGCGATATCAGTATTCCTCGTAATGTGTCAAACCCAACAGAGGGTCCTTGGCCAGTTTCATCAAGTCTTCCTTCAAGATCAAACATTGGAATGCAAGGACAGAAGAGTTCAGAAATGTGATGCAACAGTAGAAGCCTGTTTCTCAATGAAATGATGGGAATTTCCTGCAGATGATTGTACTCCATAGGGACCTATGATAAAATGGTGATATCCAAATGTAATTTAAAACTATTGTATACATTATTTTATTAAACAGAACAATTTACAAGATTTGTAGGTAAATTTACATTAGAAATTCAGATATTTGCTTATTCACTGTCAAAACTTAATACAGAGTTCAGCTGTTTATCTACGATACCAATAGTACCTACCTAAACTGAAACAAGTATTGGAAACATGACAGCTAGGACTACTCTTGCTATCCCTTATTTCACAATTCTCTTAATCCATAAACAGCCATATATTACATCCTGTCATCACTACACCTAGGCACTATAGTTGAAAGTCAGAATATTCAAAAAACCAATTTTCTCAATGTAAGGCAAGCAACAAAGAATTCCCTTGGAAGGTGTAAGACTTTCACAGCTGGAATACAGAATTAAAATTCATGTAGATTTGCAAACTGAGTTACTGTTCTGCACTGGATAAACAGGATGAAGAGGCTTTCTCATCTCAGAAAACTGGAATCCTTCTTTGGAAATACGGAAGTAAACTACATAACTGGCTCAAACTTGAAGTCAAATCAAAGCACACTGAGCTTATGTGAGAATTTAGAAAGGAAGTATGTTTACAGAAAGAAGTGTACCAAGTATGTTTAAAATCTGAACTCAGTAAGACAAAAAAATATTACCTGTGTAGGGAGCTTGCCAGCATTAGCAGGTTTACTGGTTGACCAAGCCAAAGTATGTGCTGAGCCACAGGCTACTCTGTTGATCTTTTTACCCTGAAGTGCTGCAACCAAGCGTGGTCTTTGAATAGCATTAGTTGTTCCATCTCCAAGCTGCCCTTCATCATTATCTCCCCATGTATACACTTCCCCTAAACCAACAAAAAAATTAGTTGTTCTGAAGGTAAGATAGAAGCTTTTTGTCGTCCGTCCCCTCCCCCCCTTTTTTAATTAGCATTTATAAAATCATTTAATTGAATGAGGCTGTGGACTGTGATCAAGATTTCTAGGACTGATGGTCACCCTGAAATCCACTCTCCAGTATAGATACATATTGAGTAATAAAGTTAGACCCACGGTCTACATAGAGCAGCTAGTATAAGATGCATGTATTTTCTCATAGTCTGTATCAATTAAAAGTTCTGTTCCAGAACAGAAGGAAATGGTGGAGCATAAGAATTAACAATGGATACACTAGAAGCCTGTATCTGACAGTTTGATATCAAAAAAAGCCGATATTAAAAAACAATTTTAAAAAGCTTAACATTTCACATGAGACGAAATAAAATATCTTGTAATAAGCTGTAATACTAGGGAGGACACTAAAATGGGTGCTTACTGTTGCAAGATAACTGGAAAATACTTTTAAAATAGCAACCTTGTTTCTGAGCATTCATTTTCTGCAGCTATATCCTATTTCATTCAGTCATGGTTTAACCCCAGCTGGCAACTAAGTTCCATGCAGCCCCTTGCTTCTATAACCCACTCAGTTATTGTGCAAACTTGTTAATTAAATGTAGGAGTGAATCTGCTACAAAGAGTATTTGGTATCTCAACCTGCTCTGTAAGAAGCAATATTGTTTGTGCAGTGCTTCATTTAACAAGTTAAACACCTCAGCAGGCTCAAAAAGACCCTGTCAAAAAAAAAAACAAAAAACCCCCCACCAAATCCATTCATTTTATTGCTTGACAGTAAAAGTTACTAAAAGTAATTACTTTTAGTGCTCTGTGTTTTCCTTTGACCATCAGCATTTATAACGGTTAAGCTCTATTTTTATTAAAGTTTCAGCTGGTTTTATGTGATCATTTTAAATCAGTAACATACTTGTTGCTCAATAAATATGCAACACTTGCAAACACAAGATATCCCAATGCACATAGATGACCAGCATTTTCAGCAAGGACAACCTACCAATAGCTGACTAATAAAGTTTGGTTTATTTCAAATTCAGGACTAAGAACTAAGTAAACTTGATTTTTATACCATCTTCAGTGCAGCAAACACAGTGCAAAGACCCAGTAGCAATTGCAATGACTTTCTTTCCTTGCAGTCCCTGTACTTGTCGTGGTCTTCTAACATGATCATCAGATCCGTGGCCTAACCGATGGTAATCTCCTTTGCCCCTGCACAGAAAACATAAAACATTTCAAAACTGTGTTTTAATTGTTGAAAAAATCAGAAAAACAGACTGCATCTGATGTTCAATCTGTAGATGACATAAACAGCCCAAAACTTAACATTAATCACATCCCTAGCTTGTGCAATATTTATGTGCTTCTGTTGATATAGCAAACACTCTTAAACCTCCAATATGCTGCTCCTATTTACTCCGTGTAGGACTTTTTACCCCCTTTGTGGGGGTTGTTTGTTATCTGCTTCTTAAAGGGATCAAGTATTAGAAGCATTCACCTGTATGTTTACTGACCTCAGAGACTGGAATCTTGTACAGTTTAAGGGTATCTGTAATGCCATGCAAACAAGGAAGCAGAAGGATGTTGGAAAGGTACTTTGCTTAGTTTTTTTAAACATTTCAGTAGTTTAAGCTACAAAATTTGGAATGGCATAGGAAAATTAAAACAATGAACTAATCAAATTCTCAGACTACAGCCACCACAAGTTACACACAACTTCGATAATATACAAGAATGTTATTTATACTATCATCTTCCACCCTGCATGATATTTCATGATTACCCTTCTACTGACCTCCTTGGAACTTAGGCATCTTGCAGTGGGGTCAATGCCTGGGATGTCAACTCTGTGCTTAGGTCTCCAAGAAAAAATACTTTAATTTTTCATCCAAATGGCGATACAAAATGTTCTCCAAAATGGTAAATTTTATTACTAATTAAGACAGAGGAACTCAAAAAAGGTTTTGATGGGGGCGGGGAAGGGGAGAGGAAATGAAAACGGTGAAGGCGGTATAACACTAATGCCTATTGCTGACAAGGTTGCATCTAATGCTGTCAGAATACCTAATACAAAATACCTACCACGTATATACTGCTCCAGATTTGGTAAGAGCCACAGAAAATTGTGATCCACATTCTACTTTAACCACTCCAAGGCCTGTGAGGGAATCAATCTAAGAAAATAATATCAAATGAAATCAAAGTTAATTAAAGAAGCTATAGTTTCATACTGCACTGTCTTCAGTAAAACATAATGTACAAGTGTGTGTCTATACATGTATTTATAAATTATGTACATGAATAGCAGAATTCCACTTCTTTCATCTTCTTACTATTTATTACTTATATACTAAAAAGAAGCTCTGATTCGGTGAACTGTTGAAGATCACCTCTAGTATATTTTGCCAACAGTTACTCAGCAATTGCCCCTTGGTAGACACAGTAATGCTGTCTCCAAATACTTAACATTAATCACCCCTACTTCGCATGACTTTAAAGTGATTCTGCCAACATAGGGAAAATATTTAAACCTCCTGTACATTCTATTTATTCTGTGTAGGTCCTTATGCCACTTTACCATCAATTCTATGAGACTGATGATTGACAAAACATAAACCAGCCATTTTCATTTTGGTTTACATGATGAAACAAAAACTCACTTGGGACTGGCTGTTAGACTTTGCCTATTTGGAAACAGAATGGGGACACCTGTATCCAGGTAGTAAAGTGTGATTCTGGACTAAGAATCTAAAATCCACTGTGCACACATACAGTGACACTTGCACATTTTCCTAAAGCAAATAATATGGATGTCCATAACAAACGCTGGAATTCAAATTAAATGGCTCCATGGATTTCATTTGTAACATATGAAGAAATTCCAAATCAAACATGCATTCACATGAAAGGCTTAATATAAAATAAGATGACTTTTAAATCAATAGATTACCCCTTTCTGGAATGAAGTTATGACTTCAACAGTGCTGTGGATATTTCTTAACACAAGGAAATATAAAGATTTCTTGGCAAAATCTAACATTTTGATAGCAACCAAAACTAAAATCAGAAATATTGCTGAAATCAGCAATGTTCTCCGAAGAAAAAATACCTTCAAGTGCAGCTTCAATAGCCAGCACAAAATTTAAAGACTCGTCATTGCAGCCTACCAAGTTCATTCTTAAAGAACCAAAAAATCCTTATGTCTCACGATGAATGGAAGTTTGCACATATTGGCAAATCTGTCTTCAGTGTTCTCCATCAATCTCATGGCTTCTAAAACAATGAACATATTACATTCAAATACCTTCATTGGTACTTTACAGCCATCACTGCCACCTCTCCCAAGCTTTCCATAATCTCCATCACCCCAGGACCAGACTGTATCATCATCAGTCAGGCACAATGTCTGTGCATCTCCACTGCCACAGGCTATGTCGATCACACGACAGCCCTGGAGAGCTTCCACCTGTAAAGAAATCCCTCATTTTTGTTCACAATAAATGGCTTAAGTGATTTACTTTCAGAAAAGATGACAAACCCAGCTCAGAGACATGCTTCACTGGAACTTCAAATCTGAAACATGGTGGTAACAAGCAAATAAATGCAACTCAAAGGGCTTTGCTATTTTCAGACCAGCAAAACAAAAACTAGCTATGGATCATTCTTTTTAATTGGTAAACTACTTAAATATTTTGACCTAAAAAGTCAGGGAAAACAATTCATACAAAACATGTAAGGTTATCAAAGACTATATTCTCTTGAAATTATTTCAAGCTCTGCGGACGAGTGTTGTACATAGTAAGGGGGGAAAAAAAAAAATCTGATTTTCAAATAATCATAGACTCATAGAACAGTTAGGGTTGGAAAGGACCTTAAGATCATCAAGTTCCAACCCCCCTGCCATGGGCAGGGACACCTCA
>JANRGW010012256.1:42496-47971 GCA_024733675.1 Psilopsiagon aymara | reverse complement strand
CCTCCTTTCCCCTCCTTTCCCCTCCTTTCCCTTCCCCTCCTTTCCCCTCTCCCTCTCCTTTTCCACCATAGCTGTCTACCTGCTGCTGGAGCACATGAGAGCTGAGACCTCAGGGAACAAGTAAGTTTGTAAACAAATAAACCAGAAAAGTTATCTGAATATATTTTGAAATAATTGAATGTTACTTGAGTATATATTTAGTCTAGAGCCAAATTAAAAAAATAAAATAAAATTCCCTTGCTGAAGTGCTATTTACCATTAATATATTTAATTAAAAGATACTTCTGTGTTCCATTTTTCACTCTCTCACAGGTGCCAGAGCTTTCATGTTTATTAATAGCATTAGATCAAATAATGCAGATGTCTGATTTCAAACACTGGGATATGTTGCAGGTTAATCTTTCTAGAAGGATACACTAACAGTATTTTGGCTTTCTTTGTGCCATGAAGTGGTTTATGAGCTACTTTCAAAATAGGGATACTAGTGTAAGAAAAAATTGCATTTCAAATTTGCTTCTCCTTTGAAGGTGTTTTTGATCCAATTCCGTTTCCAGCAATGGATCCAATGGATCTTAATGTGTAAGACATCCTGAAGAAACTCTTAGACTGCAGGGTATGTATTTCATAGAGACAAAGCTATTTACGATTCTTTTCTTCCATATAGTCGAGTTTTTACTTTCTTTATTCAGTGGTTCTACCTCACAGCTTAAATAGCTTAAATGTTGGTATTTAGTTTGTGCCGCAGTACTTTTTCTGAACTTGCTGTTACAGGTATAGAAGGATGCTTATAAAATGAGAGGTTACTGCTGCAATACTCACGTACAGCTACTGCTAGGCAAATAATGCAAAAGATGTTTCTCTACAGCACATAATGCCATAGGTAACTGGAAAGAATACTGTTTGGCTTTTGGCAAATAATGTTCAAGAATTGTGATTTATATATATCTTATTTATATATGTATATTTTAGTGGGTAATTGATGATGCCTGTGTAATGTTTAGGGACATATCATGAGCATTTGTTGTAAGCATTCCTGCAAGAAAAATACTCTCATAAAACTGTGATTTCTTTGCTTTCTCTCACACTGAAATGTCAGAATCAGCTCGTTTGTCCAGGATCATTCTTTGCATGCTCCTGAAGGTTTGATTTCTTCATGATCTCCTATATGAATAGGATGATGTACTTTTCACCAAAAGCAAATATGGTCCTTGTTTATTAAACTTCATCCCTTTTACCTACTTCTTCAGTTTTCTTTGAACCTATGGTGTCTAAAAGATATGTAATTGATGCCATACGGTTAATGCTATATGATAAAGGATTGGACTATACATAGAATCTAATAGCAGTTATCACTTCTGCACTATGTCATGTTTCCTTTGATATTCTGTGTCTTGGTAGAGCATGGGGTATTATGATAACTCTTTATTTTTGAATTTACCATTTTTTTTTGTGTTTGTTACAGTGGTAACCAGAGGCCCTGCCCAGAACCAGGGTCTATATTAAATACAGTTTAAAAGCGTGTGAAGATGTGGGCCTTGCCTTGAAGAGCTTGCAGGACAATTTAGTCAACATTATTGAATTTTCTCAAAATATGTCTCTTTTTTCTTACATATAAAAATTACACAACATCATGCTTAAGGTGAGGTAGAAGATTTTGACAGCGCTTGTTGCCCCAGCAAAACTTCTTGCAGGTTTTTGTGCCACATTCAAGAGTTTATTACCTGACCCTAAAGCTCTTAGCTGAATGCTGCTGGTAAGATACTTAGAAAATCCTGTGTTGTGTTGCCTGCTGTCATTTTTAATCATCATAGAATCACAGAATGGTTGGTGTTGAAAAGGGCCTTAAAGTCCTTCTAGTTCCAGCTCCTCTGCCACAGACAGAGATATTATCCACTAGACCAGGTTGCTCAAAGCCCCATCCAATTTTTTAGCCAGTTCTAAAGCATTTTGATCTCATTTTAATTTCTCTAAGTATTGGGCACTTAACTTCCAGTGCCTTTGAAATTATCAACTTCAAGGAAAAAAGGCAGTCTTTAAAATTATACAAATAAAGGTGCGATTCGCTAGTTTTAGATGAATGATTATTTTCATGCAGTTCATAAAAAAAGACCTTGATTTTCATCAGCCGTCATGTTTCAGTTCTTGCTGTGTACATTGTTCGAATATAGTGTGGATGGTGATGTTACTTTAAATGAAAAAGCTTGGCTTATGTAAGCATGACAATATAAATTCACTAATCATTGCTGTCAGGGCCCTACTTGGAGTAGCAGTGGATGGCTGAAGGACGTAGGACTGGTGGTTGCCCAGGAGGTGGAGATAAGAACTGTGCAGATGCTCTTGCTTTCTCCACACCATTTACTTTGTAGTGGACAAAGCTGAACCTGACCCACAGTGCAGGATGCTGTTTCTCCTGCATTCTTTCTGAGACAGGTGTAATGAAATAGCCTGAAATCGGTGTTTCTTTTGACAGATGATGGATTTGTCAGTGGCATTACCTTCAAGGAAAATCTGTAAAAGTTCAAGTGTTGAGTTAGTAAGGACCAGCATTTCCAATGATGAGCATAGGAGGATGTACAGACTTTTTGTCACCTTTGTCACGTGCTCTTTTTGGCATGAGAAGGCCACCTGCAGTAATCGGAGATTATGCACACCATATATTGATTTTATTTTTTTTTCCTAGGTACTTTCAGTATGTCAACAATAACTGCACTTGTATAGCTTATTACTGCAGATGATTGCAAAGGATTTCTTAAGCATTAATTAATTATAACATCCCATATGAAAGCCAAATTCTGCATTAGTATGCAATTCTTTTAAAATCAGTGGAGCTGCTTTTAAATCTGCGAGGAACCTGACTCACAGATGTGTAATGGAGCTTATTGGTTATTGCAGTAATTATAGAGAAGGTGAAAAGGATGAAATAGGTTGGCTGAAATCATACAGCAAATCAGAGCTTGGGGTAGACTTGAGAATCCTGGCTTTGATTACAAGTTTTATAAGCTGGGATTTATAGTAGTGTTTTCTAAGACATCTAACTATAGTAATGTAGTGTAAAAACTATTGCTTTTTTTATTCAAGTTTTGCACAATTCACAGAGCAAATTCTTAAAGCTTCCTGTGGAGGGCACATAACAAGTGTTGCAGCTGAACTCCCACTTTCTTTCTGCATTTAAAGCTGCTTTCAGTTAGTTTCAGAAAAGGAAAAAAGGGCTCAACAAATTTTCAGACTCTCTTGATAAAAACATGTAACTATGTGTTTTTATGTTTCTTCTTTTTAAAAATAGACATATGTATTGATTTTTTTTTTTTTTTTTCATTCATCGTTAAGAATCACCTCATAATTTACTTGGGATCTGAAGGAACCTGTGGGATAAAATTTACCATATTGGAGAAGTACAGTGGTGTGGTTTTAGTTGAGAAACCTACTGACTAGGACTGTATAGAAGTTAATTTTCAATGGAGCTAAGAGTAACTTAAGTATTTGGCAGCAGGGAAAGAGCAGTTGCCTGTTATTTTACAGCATGCCTGTTGCTCCAGATAATGTTAAGAACTCTTGGTAAGAATGCTGAAAAATGAGGCTAGAAGACAGAACCTTTCAGCTTCCAAACGACAGACCTTTTCAGTATCAAATAAGGAAAAACTGTTTCTCCAGGGATGAAACTTAAGGTGAATGATAGCTTGGTATCAAATGGAAAATTGTGCATTCCCCTGGTGTCCTTACAGTTTTATTGCAGAATCCAAAGCGATGGCTAATCTGAAAGAAGTTGTACTTTTCTTTCTATGACTTCTCAGAAATATTTCACTTCATCTTAGTAATTTCAAGCTGACCAATTTTGCTATTCATACGATTTGAAGAGAGAAAGCAAAGGAGGGGCTAAAAATAGAGCTTATAATGGAACCTGGGTATGTCCTTAACCATGGTGAGACACTTATCTGTCCATTATGTTGTTCACTAATGTTAACTTCTGTGCTGCCTTTGTAATGTATTGCATTAAGCTAAATGAAGCTATTGTGTGATGTATCAAGATACAGTCACATAAGTTGCCTGGCTATTTGCTCTTGTTAGTGTTGTATGTGATGAACTTTAATAGTTATGAAGGGCTCCTGGAATTACTTAGATGAACAGTACATGGTTTTGTGCCACATTCTGGAATCCTTCCATGTTCCAGACTTGCACCAAATTCACAGAGGGTTGCAAAAATATCATGGCTAACTGGCCAGGCACATAAATACTAACTTGAATAGGTGTTCCTGTCATAGGTCCTGAAGTCAAAAATACTCTTTTTTGATTCCTAGGGTGGATTTGGCAGGCCTGACACTATAATCTGGGCTCTGGGAGTGGGGAGATGGAAGGCACTGCTTGTCGTAAGAACTTTTGTTGCATGTGCCTATGAGTGTTGAAAATCTGTGAACAAGTATTTACATGAATGCTCTGCTGGCTCCAGGCAGGGTTTGCAGTGAGAGGTGATATCAATACTCTGCTGTCTCAAAACTCCTGCTTGTGTTCAAATCAAAGTAATGCCAAATGGCTCTTGCTGTTTTAATGTCAAGTGGCAGTGATATTGAGGACCATGCTTTTAAAACGTCCTTAAATATGGTTTTAGGAAATGCAGGCAGAGGGTCATGCCTAGACTGCAAGATCTTTCTGATTTATGTATAAGCACTGGACTCTTCTTTCCAAAATTTCATGATATTTTCCAAACGAGGCTGTTAATGTATGTTATGTATTTTATACATTTAGCTGTGGTTCATGCCTGCCGTTTTCTGTTCTGCAAATGCACGTGAAATCTCCCCCTCCTCTTCTCCTGTTGCTTATCAAGGTACATTATGAAGGGCTGATACCAGTTCTCTGTCAAGGTAGATCCTGATTCATACCAAGATAAGCAAAGAAATCTGAAAAGCAGAGATTAGGCTGCCTTTGTTTTTCATGGTACTTTGTGTGCGCTGTTTGTGACCCTCTGCTGTGGAAATTCATATAAATGCGCTGTGATGGTGGTATTCCAAAATAGTTGCATTTTGTAGTTTGCACTTTTTGTTTGGTTTGAAGTTTGCTCTAGTGCTTCAATGGCATATAAATACTTCAGATCCCTTTTCAGATTTTTTTTCCCCCTGAAAACAGTTATTTCTTTAGAAGATTATTTAGAAGATTGAAACATAAATTTCTTTAATATTTGTGGGCACATTTCTGTTGTTTTCTCAGTGGTGTTTCTTTAATGACAGCATGACTGGTTACTTTTAGAAATGGTATGAAAACCAAGTACTTCTCAGCCTGTTGCCAGGCATTGTTCTTCAGTGTGTTTTACAAGAGGTACTTTTCTGGTTGTTTTTCATGTTAATAACACATTATTTCTGCAGACATGTTACTACTTATTTTCTGCCTTAAGGAAAGTATTAGTTCATGAACAAAATACATCTATTTTTAGACCAAACAATCAATACAAACAGAACACAAGCTGTACACAGTGTGTATGGACAC
>JANRGW010012256.1:32496-37496 GCA_024733675.1 Psilopsiagon aymara | reverse complement strand
GCAACACATTCAGACATTCATCAAGTTACCAAACACTTTACAACAGCAACAGAAAGTCAATGAAGGTTTATATGTCATTGCTAGTTTCCTGAGTATCCAGGGAGTGATTGACTGCATTCACATTCCCACTGTGGCACCAGCAGATAATGAGATGTATAGGAGCAGGAAGCTTTCTCGCAGCATGAACATGTAGGTAGTGCATGGTGCCAGGAACATTATTACTAATGTCCATGCCAAATATCCTGGATCCTCACAAAATGCTTTCATATTTCAATACTGAGCTAGATAGTGAAATTATGGTTGCCTAGATATGGACAGCTGCTTTGGTAAGTATGTTGTAATTTGCAGATTAAATATTTTTTATATAACTGATAATGGCTTATTAAACAGCTTACCATTTCATTAACATGTATTCATTGATGTTGCAGGTGATAGCAGCTTTTCTTTGAAGAATGAGTTTACTGTCTTTTTTTTCAGGAATCTGCTGAATTTTAGGGCAAATAAGTAGAGTGCAGTTGAAGTACTTGGTTTGAAGGACTACTAGAAATTGTTTTGAAATTAATGTTTTTTAGCTCAAATGCAGCATGTTACATTTCAGATTTTACCTTTGGCACTACCTTAGGTATCAAAAATCCATTAGACAAAGTCAGATGTAGCCTGTAAATGTGGCATTGAAAGTTTTGAACTGACTGTGAGACAGACGTGTGTTTCCAGTAGTATCTGAGAGGAGTAGGAGAGGGAGGAAATGAAGTCTGCTTGTATAGAGAAACTAGAGTTTCTTCATGTGAAAAATTATCATTTTACTGAGGGACGATCACCCAATACTGTAGAAATTTTGGAGAGAGAGTAAGAATTACAAAGGAGTCAGCTGTAACAAAGCAGAGCACTGATTGCTAAATGAGCCAGCTGGGAGATACCTTTGATGATGAGGCAGGGTTTGGTGGCTGCGCGTGAATCTGTGTTGGTTTAACTAAAGCCGTGCTTTTAAACAAGTTTACGTTTGGCTATTTTCATAGCAATACAGTACAACTTGCATTGTGTTAAATCAAAATAGGGCATTCTTGTACTGATATAAAATTTGCACTTGCTGCAATATAGCTGTAACTGGTTAGAAATAAATCTTAGCTGGAGAAATGCAGGTGGATGTGCAGCTCAGATCTGAGGAAATGCTTCCTTTGACTGTGAAAAGGCTGAGCAGTAAACAGAGGAAGGGAGTGACTTTGTAGTATAGGGTTGAAGCAGGCAGTTTGTCCATCCTTGTCCAAGGGTAGAGCTGTGCACAAGAGCAGCCTTTGATCCTGCTTAACTGGTACAGGGAGAAAGTAGCTTTTGAAGATGCTTCTCAGTCAACTTCACTTTCACTTTCTTTAATGTAACTTGTTTTCTGAGTGGCGCTTTCCCTTTCAGCCATGCCTCTTTATATTTAAACCTTAGTATATTATTCCATGCCAAGAAGAGAAGCCTCCATTTACTGAGGCCAGCCCTTTCCCTTAGGATCACATTTGTATTGTTCACTTACCTGGATTCTCACAAGAGGGTAAGAAACCTCTGTTATGAGGGTAAAAAAAAATAAATCCTGTATATCCTGTGAGTTGTATAGATCTGAATGTCTGCTCACAAAGTACTGGTGGGACTTGTGTAATTTTCTGCTTCTGTTGAAGTTCTTCTTTAGTGATAACACCCTAGAAATAAGATACTTCATGTGCTTTTTTGGTTGTTCCCTAGAAGAGAGAAAAAACCTGGGACCTTTTTTTTCATGTGTTTCATGTTTCTTGCAGTTTTTAGTGTGGAGTTAGTGTCCAAGAAAGTTCCTTTTCTAAAAGCAAGCTACATTCTCGGTTGGTTTGAAAAGCAGGAATAGGTGAGAATTGTCAAGTTACTCTGCAGGATTGCTTCCCTAGTACCTGGTTTGGCTCATATGTCTGCTGAGGATATCTGGACAGTAAAAACTCAAACGGGAGAAGTTAGTGGTCTGTGCATCTTTCCTCTTTTCAAGTATGTATCATTAAGAAGCTAAACTTTGTAATCAAGAAGCCTACCTGAAAGAATCATGCTATGTTGAAGGCACACTTTTGTGTTGCATTAAAAGAGTAATGTGCACTATTGCAATAGGAAAAGGCTTCCCTGCCAAATGCACTTGAATTTTAAGTCCTACCATCTGCTTTCTTTGTAGAATTCTTATTTCCATAAGGAAAAAAATCTAGGTGTTTTCCATCTTTAAAAAATGCCTTACAATTCCAATTCTTTTTTGTTTGTTTCCAATATTCCTTTGTTGATATTTCGTACTGATATCCAGATCCCTTGAGTTGCTCTCTGTAGCCATGTCTGAGGAGAGCCTAGTTGCTTTCAGTTGCTCTCTTTGTAGCATCAGTGGGATCTGTCTACACTCCCAATTTTGATACGGGATATTTTCCCCCTTATTGCAAAAATTTTCTAGGCCACCAAAGAGGCTCCATTTTGTCCAGGTTGCCTTTTCGATAAGGAGGCAAAGTATACTGCAGAGCTGGCAGAGAGCATGTGTTTCTATGAAATAACATGCCAGTCTTCCTTTATTTTAAATGCTTTTTTAATATTTTAGGGCTTGTCTACAGAGAGAGATTATATCATGTTATGGTAGGGTGGCAATTTAAAGTAGCAATTTTGAAATGGATTAAATTAATTCAGAATAAAACATTTGTGTTTTGGCACAAATTAATCATGAATAATTAATTACAAATAATTAATGAGGAGTAACTATTCGGTATTTACAAGCCCTTAACAGTTTTAGTTCTCTCTCAGCATTTCTGTCAGTAAACAGAGATCTGTTTACTGGCAGCAGCACCTCTAGTCTGTGGAAGAGCAAGTAGAACAAGTACCAAATGTAGGTACATAGATTTTTGTATTGTCCTTCATACGTGCCTGTTCTCATACTCAAGGATGTTGATAGCATGTGTGATTTTGCTCACTAGCCATGTCAGTTTTGCAGAGTCTCCCCATAGTGGACGTTTGTAGTAACTTGATGGACCGACTGTCACGCATTAAGCAATGTGAAATGGATAATTAATTTTGTGAGTGTTTCTGTACTGTTGTGAGAGTGTGTTGTGGAGACAGAGCAGCAGGACTTGTGCAATAAGAGTGCCAGTGGTGGCCTTTGGTGGAGATTTTGTCCTCCAGCAAAGTGCCTTGAGTATTGCCATGTACCTTTCCATGGTGAAGATGGAGGAAAACATCATGAATATTGGCTGGTGGGAGATTGCCTGAGGGAAGTGGCGTTTTAGCCAAGAGGTTGTAAAGAGGTGCAGGCCAGTGGCCAAACAGAGTTTGTCAGTGTTCAGGTATGCAGACCCACATGGGCAGAGAGGTAGCAGACCAAGCAGTTTGTGTATGCTCTGCTCCCTGTATGTCCATACATGCACACAGTGTACTTTGCTAGAGACGTGAATGTGTTGGAACGGGGTATATGTGCCACTTGGAAAAATACCAAAAGACAATCAGCATCCCGACAGTTGGCTTGTTGCTCATCCTTTCCAGAACCCCCCTCATGTGTAAGCCCCCTGGCAATAGAGAAAGGGCTCATACATTTCCTCTGTTGTTGCTTTATTAAAGATACAATAAACTCTCTCCATGATTTTTATCTGTTACTTGTAATACGTACCAGTATTGCATTCAGATAGGAACTCGTGCGCAGAGGTGGAAATGAAGTATAAACCTGATTCCATTGTTGGGATGTGTTGCCAACACAGCACTTAACCACCACCCACCACTGACAAACAGTCTGATGGTCACATCTGCACATCAGTCCCATAAAAGGAAACCCTGAGACTGTCAGAGTGTGAGGCAGAGCATTAGTGATTTCAATTCTGTTTTATTTTCAACTTGAAATGGAGGAAAACAGACAAAAAACAAATAAGAAAGCTAAACAGTTGCGTGAGAGCTAGCAATTTGCTGGGCTCCAAGTGACAGACACTGCATTATCATAATTGTCTCTTCTACATGATAGGACAGAAAAATAATAATGTCATTTTATTTATAGCTGGGGTGCCCCCTTTATGAGAGTCATACAAGTTTCTGCCAAGTAGAGTAGGTCAAATGACATCTTTTGATCAGGCCTGTCCAAAGAGATCAAAGATGAATGGCAGGTAATGGATACCCAATGACAAACCAAATCTAAAACAGAAATAAGGCTGCCAGAGGCTGCCAGTTACCCATTAAAGGCTCACCTAACTAAGGCAGGCTGTTTGACATGTTAGCCGACCACCTAAATCAGCCAAGCGTAGGTGCTAAAATTGTGTATTATCATTGGAAATGGCTATTATTTCCTCCGTAACATTTCTGTTAAGGCTTTGTTTGCGTAGGGCTGACCTGCAGTCACAAGAACTGGAGTCCTGAGTGAAGCAAAGCATTCAGGCTCTCAGCAGGTCAGAGCTGTTCATAACCATTATCTAGTTTTATTAATTTCTTTCTGATAGAGAATTGACATCATCTTTTGATTCTGCAAAAAGCTGCTTTCCTACTCTCCTTGGATAAAGTCCTGCATCTTTTCATCATCGAAATGTGTGAGATTGAAGTCCATGAGCAATGTCATTGTGTTTCCATAACGTGGAGAATGTTTGGGCAATATCCGTGGAGGAATTCTGAATGAATCTGCTAGAGGGTAGAGAGTATTTTTAAAGAGTGTTTTGCTGGGTGCGAAGCATCTTACATTTCAAATTTTTTACCTAAATGGCATGAATACCTGTTGAAAAAATGTCAAGAGCACTTTTTGTAATAATACACAAAGCAGTTTTTTAAAGGTTGGTGTGGACAACAACAAAAAAAACAACACACACACACACACAAAAAGAATCTTCATACTTATTTATAATCCTGTTTAGTATTTGATTCATGCAGGTAGTCAGATACATAAAAATGTGGTTGCTGTCCAGAGAATGTTAATAAACTAAAAGCTTTCTTCTCTGTTGGGCAAGGAGAGACAGAAGGTATTCCAGAAGTTTCATTACTCACTTTAAACTTTAATGTTC
>JANRGW010012256.1:9996-27496 GCA_024733675.1 Psilopsiagon aymara | reverse complement strand
GTATGCATGTAAGGATATCATTACTAACATGTTTGAAAAAATGCCTTCCTTTTGAGGAGCTATTGTGAAAGTAAACTTAAAAAAAACCCTAGATGAAGTAGGTTGGTGAGTGACTTCAGGAAATAAATATCTGTGAGCGTCTTCTTGCACCTTTCAAGAATGATTTTAAATACACTTTCTTATTCAACATTTGTGTATAAGTCACCAAATTCAACATGGTTGTTGGATTTTTTTAACCTGGTATTTTTTAGATTTAATACTATTGTTCAGTTATGATCATTTACATCTAACTGACCAAAATTAAACTCTTATGATCCATAAGCATTCATAATTGCATACTGCATGTAACATTAATAGTCACTATAATAAACCTTCATCTTTATTGAAGCATCTCTTGTTTCTACAGCAGTTCTTTAATCTATCTCAATAGATTTCTGGTGTACAGCTCATATAGATTTGGTCAGTGACAAGGGTTAGAGTAGTCTTGTAGAACATTTACTTGTAGCTGTGAAAAGCCCACATTCATCAGAGGATTAGGTCGATCAGATTGTACCAGGATCAATGGAAGGACTGTGTGATCCCTCTTAGGCTGTAATGTGTTCACCTTCTTTGGAGAGAATTCACATACACACACATTTCTCTGTCTTAAAGCCATTTATCTCAGAATGTCAAATTGCAATAATTAACCATTATTGATCTTAAATTCAATTAACTTCATTAACACAGGTCATGATGAGGGTGCTTGTAAAGGAAAGGCTCTTGACAAGTGACTTTTCTTATATGACATTAAATGTTCACAATCGTGGCTATAAACTATTCATATTGTACCACAGGAACATCTTTTAAAAATGACAAGAGTTTGGTTGGTGGCTCTAAAGTGACATTTTAATCCCCTCCCCTTCATCCTCTAGTTCTCAGGGTTTTCCAGCAAATTTTCTATTCAGGAATCAGTGAACCATTTGTTTCCAGCACATTATCTTAGCATGGTATTATAGCAAACCCCCTGTATTCAAGTACTGTTCAGTTCAATAGCTAGTGCTAGACAGAGACTCATTTACAAAAGCGCATATTAGTATAGTTAGTAAATGAGTGAAATGAATATTCAGGGCTTCTTTTTGCTATCCATACAAAACAAACTGGGACCATCTCATACAGGCAGTCCTTGGTATCCCTGCTTTCTCTGGGTCCTAAGATTCGTATTGCAGTCAGTAGCTGTTATCCTTAAATGAGGGCTGAATAAAAACTGTGAAAGGAGACAAAGCTTTGTTGGTCCACAGTGGACTCCCTTGTTTCGTGGAGAAACTTCATTATAAGTGCAAGTTCACAATAGCTGAAATTGTGATTGAAATCATTTGAATTTCTGCTATACCATTTATACAGTTGCATGGAGTTTATTGTAAGGAGGCACTGCAGCCAAAATAGCTTTTGAAACTACTGTCTAAAGAACTTCAGTGGGAATTTCAAATTTGCAAGAAAAATAAAAGATTGAGTTGAAGGTCTTTTGGTACATTTTGAATGTTTTAGCTAGTCATGATCATTTATGAATGAATCTTCAAGTAGAATGACTCAGTGTAATATACTGAAGCATTTTAGGTGGAAACCTGATTTTTAAATGTTTCACAATGAAGCCTGCAGCTCCAGAGGCGTGTGTTAATACTATTAGAGTTAAACACAAATAGGAAGCCAGTGTTCTGGTTACTGTAAAAGTTGTAAGATAGAGACAGATTAGAAGCAAAGATGTAGGAAGATTACAAAAAGGAAGGTGTAAGATTTTTTTTTTCTTAGTCTAAAAAAATGCTAAACCATAATCAGAAGACTCTCAGAAATATGGGTAAATAGAAACGGCAACACCAGTTTTGTTCAGAAACAGATTTCTGTGACAATTAAACGGTCATTTTGTCACTGCTTTTGCTATTTCCACTCCACTATACAAAGCATTTACTGAAAAGAGGCAAGGCAGAAGCAGAATGGTTTGATTACTGCATTTGAAGAAACTAAAGTTCCCCTACAACATCTGTTTGCTCAGTGAAGGATTATAATAATTAAGAGCTATTAGAGCCATATTGAGAACTTTTATGCTCATGCCTGCTTATCTTGGAGTTGGCTGTGAATCTTATATTAGTTTGTTGAATGCCCTATGTGCTTTTAAGTGATTAAAAGATGCCACCCAAATGCTGATATCAAGCAGAGATTGTGTCACTGTTTTTTAGTACCAGTTCATACCAAGGATTTGGCTTCATTTTACCGTGATGTTGATTATGACATACATTTAAAAAAAACAGACCAAAACAAAACAGAAAACCAAACCAACAAACCCAACAAAAAAGACCAACCAACCAACCAAAAATAATCAAAACAAAGCCGCCTAAACAAAACAAAAAATCCCAAATGAATGTTTTTTATCCTTTGAGAAAATGCTAATTCTATGATTAGAAAAATTCTACAGAGTCAAGAAACAAACAAATAAAAATTTACCTTCCAAATCAAAATTAGGGTGAAAGCATAACATGAAGCTATTTTCTGCTTATGAACATTTATTTCCCACTGTAGTATTTGCTTGTCTGGAGTGGGAAACTAACCAGTCTGTAGTTCTTCACACCAAGCGACTGTTTTGGAAACCAATGGAAAAGCACTTCTGTCTTTCTTAGAGTGGATCACATTTATTCATGATGAATAATTTATACTGCAAATGTATGTAGGTTTTTTCTGTTCCTAATGGACATACCAATTATACTTGTTAAGAGTATGTGAAAGTTTTCAGAATATGGGGCTGCTTGTAAACTGTTTACTTGCAACAATCTGAGCCTGGCTCTTGGATCCCTAATAGGATCTTCCCTTGTGGATGGTTAGCTCACCCTTAACTTCCCCATGGATAGCAAGGAAGTTCGTGCTCCTTCAAATGATGCAAATTTGTAACTTTGATGTACTTGGAGGAAGGGCATCCTATCCCCAGGAACTTGGGATGGTGGCAAGGGGAGGAAGAGGAAGTATTACATGAGTGTTGATGAAACCAAACACCTAGACCCCAAATTGACTGAAACCAAGTCACAGTCCGCGTTGCCCATTTGCCTCAATATCTAGTTCTAATAGTGCTTATGAAAGGCTGTTTGTGTGATGGTGGGGAAGGCCAAAAAGTTCCTTTTTTCCCTTTTCAGCAGGATTAGCCAGAAATTCCAGGTTTATGCTCATAAGGGCTGTTAAAATCTCTAATTCCCCAGAGAGCAAAAGGTGGGAAGGAAATTGATTCCACAAAATGTGACAGCAAGGAGGGTCTTCCTTTTGTCACTGGAATCCATGGTGTTTCTCATCCTTTCCACTTGATCACTGTGAGCCTGCATTGCCTCTGGTAGTCAGTTGTGGGCATATATTGGGTCATATTCTCCAGCTTCACCGTAGCTGTGGTACTTTTGTGAGGCAATTGTGTTGTGCATGTGAGACTGCAAATTGAGGACAAACCTCATAAAAATCTGTTTTCTTAACCAGGCATAGCCTCTGAATTGTTACTCCTCTGAAGCTTCTCATAAGCATATCATTCACTTGTGACTGTACAGTATTGAAATCTGAAGGCAACTTTTACGTGAGGAGGTATTTTTAAAAATCTGTCTAATTTTGTTAATTACACACGGGAGTAACTTGGACCTTGGGTCTCAATTAAAGTGTTTTTATCTTTAGATCCCTTCTTGCCAAAACCTTCTTGTAGAAGGTGTCAGATGAGCTCTTCAAGTCAGATGAATCTCAGACTGATCCTCATGCAACCCTACCCGTAGAACTGTACACGAATAGGACCATGTGCTCTTCTCTGTGTTAGGGAGAAGTGGTGTTGTGTTTGATGGGTGGATAATTTGAGCAGGTCTTACACAAACAACCTGCTCAGCAGGTTGAATTCAGGGAGTTTAAGACCTGGGCAGGAATCAAGGCAGAGCAGAGCTTTGGAGGAAAGAGGCATGATCCATCATGTTACATATACTGTGGTAGGACCAGGATTCACTGCATACCTGAAGTCCTGCTCTGTGCTGGGAACAGAAAGGTTTTTGGAGGAGACTTGTGACGATACTTCTAATTACTTCGAAAACCTTTCCTATTTTCCCCACTGTGAAAAGAAGCATGCTGGCAGCCTGCAGATTCAGCATTTATTGGATCCCAGCAACTTGGCTCAGGAGATTTGTAATCACAGGCTCTTGGTTGTGCAGAGTACATGCACCTGTGGGTATTTCACTGTGTATTTTTGTCCTTAATAATTGTTTAAGCTGAAAACTGGCAATTATTTTCAATGATACATATATATTGTACTTGTATAAACACACTGTGAAGCAGCATAGGAGCAGAAATATAAACTTAAGCCATCTTATGTTATTTATAAATAGCTGAATTAATATATATTAACCTACAGGAGTTGCAGGCTCATTTACTTGTCTTCTTGTCTGGCACGAGGCAAGCAATTTTTAACAACTTTGAATTTCCAGGTATGCAGCTATAAACTGTGGATAAGAATGTTTCTTCCATGGGATTGCTGTGAAGAATAAAATCCTCGTAGAAGATTTTGAACATCTCATTAGAGTAATGCTGTCCAATAGCTCTAAGTTGTTTCTAAGCCATGACTTAATATTACGGCTTCCTGTTTCTTCAGGTGTGTATTTAATGAAGGAGATAATACATAAATGTGAGGATTGCATGGGAATTTCCCATTTAATGTGTATCTAAATAGTATTTGGTTTCAGAAAAAGATATGCCTCCCTTGCCAGAATTAATAGCAATTTTATAATGTTTAGTGTCTTTATTTGTAGGTAGCCTGTATGATACATTTCATAGGGCAGCATAAAGTCTAAAGTGAACAGGAGACCTGAATCCTGTAACCTCCTTTGAACTACACAAAACTCAGGGGAGCTGGGAATGAGAGGAGGAAAAGGTGTGTACTGTAGTCTGGCTTTGTTCTGTGCTTAGATGACTGCCACTTTAATGACATATAGACTCTTTTCGTGTTATCATCTCTTCACTATGTATTCTTGTCCATGTAATCCTCAACTGTTAATGCTTAGAGTTGATTTGAACTCTCTGAAGTTGCTCCAAATGTAATTCTAGTCTGGGATGCTGGATGAGAGCAGCTGGCCAGGTTCCTCTGGCCAATTCCTGAGACCTCTGTGGCAGACAGCTGCAGCATCCTCATGAAAGAACAAACACAAGTACACTTCAAAATTTCTTTCAAAGTTGCCACCCATTAGAAGGGCATGCTACATTGCATCTATCCACACTGATTCCCAGCAACTTAATACTACTCTTACTGGCATGAAAAGGCTGCGGATTTACCAACATACAAAAAAATCCAGCTAAACAAGCATCATTCATGCACATCACATCAAATTAACATGTTCAGAATTAATATTCTTGACCTTGCCGGTGGGCAGAAGAGTCAGTCTTGCAGTAGGATC
Organism: Psilopsiagon aymara; assembly: GCA_024733675.1. NCBI lineage: Eukaryota > Metazoa > Chordata > Aves > Psittaciformes > Psittacidae > Psilopsiagon > Psilopsiagon aymara. The sequence goes on along the minus strand of JANRGW010012256.1, from coordinate 22,070 downwards.
ATGCGCCGGTACAGGGTACCAGCGACTTCAGCTAGTGTGCGAGAGAACTGCTGACCTCTCCACTTGGAAATAACATTTCTCTCTCATAATAGACAGCCTTGCCTCAGAACCTTTGACCTTTCTAAGAGGAATAATGTCCCTGTCAAGGTGCTGGATAATCAGTATTGCCATGCCCATTTAGAGATGGCATTGTTGGTTGCCACTCTTGTACCTAGGGCAACCCCTCCTACCTCCCGTTTCTGTTTCCTAATGAGGAACATGCTAACATCTCTACCGAATAGTGAAGTCTCAAATACAATTTCAGTTACACATGAATTATCAGTCAGTCTCAGTATAGAAATAGCTCATGTTGTGGGTGAAATCCTGTAAGTGGAAGGCCTGTGGAGTGGGAGTTTTCTAACAGACTAGTATAACTCTTTTATATGCCTTCATTTGCATTAGAGTCATTCTTCGATGAACTCCATCCACCGAGTTGGTTTTTCTCTTGCCTCTGTTCATTAATTTTGTGAGTAAGTTTCATTGGCATGGTCAAATAATCTTTGTGCTGCTGTTTCTCTCTTGGCTTTCTCTGAACTTGTGTTCAGACTGAGCCCCCTCTTTATTATGAATGGTCTTCCTGCTCTTACGTGTGAAATGTGTATGGATTCAGGATTTTAAAGAATTGATGGTTTGGGAGATGACACTTAGTATTATATGATGTTTTCAAACCACACGTAAATAAATAATGAAGCTGGCCGTAATTTTCGAAGGAAAAGCTGTTTCGTTAAAGCCAAAGATTTCCAAAGAGCTGAATGATTTTGATAAACTTGTAGTTAAGCATTTTTTCATGGGAAAAGAATATAGAATCGAAGAATGGTTAAGGTTGGAAAGAACTTATGATCCTCTAGTTCCAGCCCCCATGCCATGGAAGTATTTAAATGTTTTGGTATTTTTTAAAGCAAAGAGCTTGTATGCTAGAGTAAATATGTCTTTAAGCTGACAGAGGAGAGATTTAGATTAGATATTAGGAAGAAGTTTTTCCCTGTGAGGATGGTGAGCTGCTGGTGCAGGTTGCCCAAAGAACTTGTGGCTGTTGTATCCCTGGCAGTGTTCAAGACTATGTTGAATGGGGCTTGAAGCAAGCTGGTCTAGTGGAGGGTGTCCCTACCCATGGAAGGGGATTGGAACTTGATGAGCTTCAAGGTTTCTTCAAACCCAAACCATTCAATTATTCCATGAAATATAGCCCAGAAAGCTAATGGATTTAGAAGAAGTCTGCAGAAAAACACAATTAAAACAAGACATTTCATAAGTATTGAGGTTAAACATTTGGATAGATCCAAGCAAAAATGTATGGTCTCAGGTGCATTTTTTTGAGAAATAAGGGAAGAGTTGTGCAATGGATTGTTTTTTGGGGAACAGTAAAGTACACCTTTAATGCTGTGATTTTGTATTTCCACAAAACCTCCAGGAGATACGTGTCTGACTGTGTTACTGGTGGATATTGCTGTGGAAGGGATGAAAACCATGTGTTGTTTTTCCTCTTTCTGCTGAAGAGGACCTCCAGCCATCAGGGTTCAAGCCAGTAGTGGTTGTGCTGGTGAGCACTTCAGAACATTGCTGAGTTAGGCCTGAGACATAAGTAGAGTAAGAATTGTTTTAGCTGCACAAAGACTTCATCTATGTGCAGAAGTGTAGCAGATGGAGATGTTTCTCTGCTCTTGTGTAGTAGACCTGCTCTTGTATAGTAGATCTCTGGTGTCTGTGTGGAGCCAGGTATATGAGTTTACTGATGTATATATAATACGTAGATTATTTTGAGTAGTGATGGATCACAATTTATTTCACTGGCAAGGAAATGATCCATAGCTCAGTTATGAAGGTAATTCCCTCTTGTGTGGAAATGAATTGCATTATACCACAGTTTACTGATATGTATTGATATCATATGCTTAAATTTCATTATGGCGTAGCACTTCAGTTAATAATTACAACAATCATTTAGGAGGGAAATGTTTGTTCTCAACCTTATTGTTGCTGCACCTGTTTTCTGAATCCCTTTGATATCCGCACCTTCTGTATAAACTGAGGAGTGTGCTAGGGAGCTGCTTTCCATTTTGGTCAAATATTATGTCATAGTGACATCACTGCTCAACTCGCAGGCAATTTTCTGTGGCTTATTTTGCCCCATGAGATGTAAAATGAGAACTTTTTTGAGAATTGTAAATTTTTTTCTTCCTTTACTTGGGAAAAACAAAATCCAGAACCACCTAATTTGTTTCACTTCCATTCTTGTTAACTTCTTTTGCTATTGAAATTGTCTTTAAAGTTGGGTCGTTTTTTTTTTTCCTGTCTGACTTTTCTGTCAAGGCATTGAAGAAGAATTCAACAGATACCCCACTGTTTCAGACATTTACTCTACATTTGAAAAATATCAAAGACAAGCCTTATTTATTTATTTATTTTGATAGGAAGGAAACATATGAGTAACAATGGGCTGGAGACAGTGCTTCTTAAAGACGCTTTCTCCACCAGGCAGTGCATCTCACTGAAAAAAATTACTTAGCATCAACTCCTGATTTTATTCTCAGTTTTCATATTCTCTTTGCTCTTCTTGCATGTACTCAGCCAAACAAGGAATTTCTCTGCTTTCGGCCTCCTTGTCCTTCTTTCTGTTGCAGTGATGCTGTTATCTTCATCTGTGCTCAAACACGATATAGATCATCTCTCTCCCCTGAGCAAGATCTGGTGGAGCATGGAGGGATAAGAGATTCCCTCAGCTGCAGATGGGCTCCTTTCCATGAATGGTTGTACTGAATCCTGTACTCTCTGCTTCCAAGCATTAAGGACTGAAGTTTGGCTTTAACCCTCTCTTTTCTTCTGTCCCACATGCTGGTAACAATTTAATTAGGTTTTCTGAGGAAAAGCCACCATATGTCAGCCTGTAGAGGTACTGCAGGACCTTTGAGTATGCCCCAAGTCTGCCATCGCAAGTTGGTCTGGGACTTGTTGGGTTGCCTTATATTTCCCTGAAGGCCCTTAGAATAAGGAATTGGAAGCTAGTGATATAAATTACAGTTTAGGATGGTGTTTTACATCTTAGGCTAAGATATTTGCTTGAGCAGCCTCATCTCTTGCATAAATCTTTGGTTGAGGAGGTTGGGGGTAATAGAACAAGTTGGGGGCAATATTATGTTTCATCCCACCTCTCCTTTGTATAGGGGAAGGAGCAAAAGGAGTTGTTTAGGCTGTAGTTTATCTGAGTTGCAGGTTTCTGGGTTCAATTCTATGCTGTCATTTGTGCCTCATTTCCTGCATTTCTGGATCAAAGACTGTCACAAGTTGGCTTCACAACTTGAGCTTAGGAAGGAGAGCAGCTATAAAGGAGGCAGCTCCTGGTTAACACGCAAATATGCTTGATAGTTGGTGAAAAGGGCAAAGAAAGCATGAAAGGTAAATAGATTTACATTTAAATGAGCTGCATGCTGGAGGCTTTCCCTAATGTAAAAGTCACTCTCTAAAAATACTGTGAATGTGACAATACAAATGTTTCAGTCCAAACAAAATCTGTAGGATTTCATCAGTAAGAGAAATAAAAATATAAGGAAACCCAGACTAATTCTGTGCTTGGTTTTGTGACCCTTGTGTGTGTTGATGAGGACTTTCCATCATGTGCAGGGACAGATCCCAGGGCTTTGGTGTGGGATGTGAGGTTTGAATGGGTGGCACATGCTCACACCAGCACTCAGTGGACAGAAGAGCAAAAGGCTAATATACCTTCGGAGTGCTTTGGTGTGCCATCTAGGCCTGCAGGTAGGAGTGAGATCATTATAATGCAGGCAGTGTGGTGATAACCTTGGATTTTCTTCACCTCAGAAAAGGGAATTATTCTTCAGCTTCACAGCAGAAGCAAAGGAACAGGAGTTGTAAAAGACAAAACTGTTTCAACAAGATGGAAAAGAAAAAGGGTATGTTTGCTGTCGAAGCATAGATTTCATGCTGTTGTTCCTTCTTTCCATCCGTCCTCACTTATGTCACTGGGATGTGCCTAGGTGGTTGGCAGGTAGTTGATAGACAGTTTGACACATTGTCAGTAGTTATTCAGAATTTTTCAGCTTTAGAGAGTAATTAAACTGCTTTGGTCTCCATGCTTAAATTGTTGGCAGAGTTCAGAAACATGGTGGAACAAATAGTTAAGGTGAAAAGCAATTTGTACCATCCATAGGAAATGAAAATATTGAATGAAATCCACCTAATAGGATTCTTTGTAATGGTTTCTTTGCATGTATTTGCAGGATAGGCGCTGATCCTGGGATGAATTACCAGCATGATTGTAATATACATAAATCAATATTTTTCAAAATATTTTGAGAAATCATAAAATACAGCAAAACTCAACAGGTCGCTTTCATTAGAGTACATATACTTGTTGTTAAAGTCTGGCCTTTGTATCAGCATCTTTGAAAGATCTTATGATAAAGTTTCAATTTTTTTCAGACTGTGTTCTCCCAAACATTAAAAATAGGACCTTTGCTGCATGAATTTTGTGCAGTGAAATTATCTGAGCTGAAATAATCCATTCCCCATTTTGTGTTGCTCTTGTATGATATGTTTGTGTTGTCTTAGGTTTAACTTCTGTTCTGAAGATCAGATTATAACTTGGAGGAAGGTTCGCTACCATTCATGCATGTTAAAGAACAGTAGTGAATATTTTGTATTACCTAACTGAATGAAGAAATACTCCATGTGAAACTAAAAGCCTGATTTCATTGTTACTTTAATGGTTGTTTTCTCTCTTGTGATTTTCTGATAGCATTTAAACATATTTTCCCTGAAAGAAGTTTACAAGTTTCAATTCTGTATTTATGATATCTACTATACTGTTCTACGTTTTTCACTCTGTTGGTTAAATTAGGTCTTTTGGGGGTGTAAACGTATATCTTCTCTGCCTGAATAAATAAGCTATAGATTGATGTGTTTAAGATACAGATATCCGCACTTTCCACATGTGTTGTAGAGAAGATCAAAAGTTACGTTTCTTCAACCATAGGGTCTAGTGGTAATGTGGTTTGGGTTTGTTTTTTGTTGGTTTTTTTTTTTTTTCCAAAGTTTATAAATTTATTTGTGAGAGATGTAAGCAAATTTTTAACTCCACTTAATGCAGAAAAGACATGCTGTATTTTTGCCTTCTTGCTTCGTTGTAAATTAATGCATTATATAGAAATAGATCATTTTGATCAGTTAATGATCCTTCTCTTAATGTTTCCATAGGGTTTTTTTGCAAAAAGAAAAAACTTACTATGCTTAGAATATGTATAATGTGTGGACAGAAACACCATGAAAAAAAAAAAAATTGTTTACTGTCAGTTCCCAACTATCCTATTCAGGAATAGTATCTTAGATTTACCAGTAGTATGACTTGAGGGGGGAAAGAAGACAGAATCCCTGTTGGGTGTCCATGTAGCTTATGCTGAGTAAATATTGACAAAGTAGTCTAAAGAGCAAACACTTTGACATTTGTAAGGTCCACTGGAAGGTCTTGTATATATTTATACAGCAAGAATGAGTGCAGCATACCAATTTCCTTGAACTAGCTCCTGACATAATTCTGCATGGGCTTTCACATTGAGAAAGGTAGGTTTAAATGTGAATAGGTCATTTGTTACTCCCATAATGAATATCCTCAAATTGCTCATAGTTAGTTGTTTCAAAAGGTTGCGTCACCTGCTTTTACCGTCTCCTGCTCTAAAAACGAATACTACTAATAATGATAACTTTAAAAAACTCAATTTTTTATTATTTCAGCTGAGGAGTTTTTTACTTTCTAGAAATTTTTGGTATTTGTTGTACTTTATTAAAGGTTGAATCTCAAATCTGTAATGAGCAAAAAATGCTTGCTTAATTTAAATTGTGAATCTGTCTGTTAAGAAATGCATTAGGGGTAGGAGAAGCATAAGACATATTAATTGACAGACAGGAACTGCTGTCTCTGAGGTTGATACAAGTAATTTATTACTTTAGAAATGAATGCCACCTCCAGAATGTGCTTCATTAATTTCAAATTTAGTTTTAATTTCAAGCTGTTGCCCCTTGAGAAGAATAAGGTGGCAAATTATGTTTGAAGAGCAGATTTTTTTCTTGCTGTGAAGAAACACTAGATTTTAACTGTTTAATTTTACAAATAAGTGTACTTTGGCTAAAACATTTAAGCAAAAGTATGATCAGCAGAAACTAACTTGCATTTTGTTCTCTTCATCATAGCCTATGTTTCAGATGAACTAAAAGCGGCAGCATTGGTGGAAGAAGATGTGGAACCTGATGAAAATGCAGTTGATGGGGAGCCTTCAGCAAAATATGCATGTCCAGAAAAAGACTTCAGTAAGAACTGCCAAAGCTACCAAAACTCTCCAGTAGCTGAATTTTCTAGCCATGAAATGGATAGTGAGTCACATATCAGTGAGACAAGTGACCGCATGGCAGACTTTGAGAGCAGCTCCATCAAAAATGAGGAAGAGAGCAAGGAGGTCTCAATACCACTGGAAGACTCTACTGTATCTGATAGTTTAGAACAAATGAAAGCTGTCTATAATAACTTCCTTTCCAATTCCTACTGGTCCAATCTCAATTTGAACCTTCACCAGCCGATTTCAGAAAAGAACAATGGTAGCAGCAGCAGCAGCAGCAGCAGTAGCAGTTGTGGAAGTGGCAGCTTTGACTGGCACCAGACTGCTATGGCTAAAACACTGCAGCAAGTTTCTCAGAGCAGAATTCTTCCTGAACCAAGTCTTTTTAGCACAGTTCAATTGTACAGACAAAGCAGTAAGCTTTATGGCTCTATATTTACTGGAGCCAGTAAATTTCGGTGTAAAGACTGCAGTGCTGCCTATGATACTTTAGTAGAATTAACAGTGCACATGAATGAAACAGGACATTATAGAGATGACAACCATGAAACTGATAACAATAATCCCAAAAGATGGTCCAAACCTCGTAAACGTTCTTTGCTTGAAATGGAAGGGAAAGAAGATGCCCAGAAAGTTTTAAAGTGTATGTACTGTGGTCATTCATTTGAATCTCTTCAGGATTTGAGTGTTCATATGATCAAAACAAAACACTACCAAAAAGTGCCTCTGAAGGAACCTGTTACACCTGTAGCAGCAAAAATTATCCCAGCTACTAGAAAAAAAGCATCACTGGAACTTGAACTTCCCAGTTCTCCAGATTCCACAGGTGGGACACCAAAAGCAACAATCTCGGACACCAGTGATGCACTTCAAAAGAATTCTAATCCCTACATTACGCCAAATAATCGCTATGGTCACCAGAACGGTGCCAGCTATGCCTGGCACTTTGAGGCGAGGAAATCTCAAATCCTGAAGTGCATGGAGTGCGGAAGCTCACATGACACTCTGCAGGAACTCACGGCTCACATGATGGTGACAGGACACTTTATTAAAGTCACGAATTCTGCCATGAAAAAAGGGAAGCCAATTATAGAAGCCCCAGCGACTCCAACAATAACATCTTTAGTAGATGAGAAAGTCCAGTCTGTGCCCCTTGCTGCCACCACTTTTACATCTCCATCCAATACTCCTTCTAGTGTTTCCCCTAAATTAAATGTTGAAATAAAAAAAGAAGTAGATAAAGAAAGAAGCATTGCTGATGACAAAATGAAAGACAAAGAAAAGTCAAGTGAAGATGAGGAGAAGTATGATATCTCCTCAAAATACCATTACTTGACTGAAAATGACCTGGAAGAAAGCCCTAAAGGGGGATTAGATATATTGAAGTCTTTAGAAAACACAGTTACATCAGCTATAAACAAAGCCCAGAATGGCACACCAAGCTGGGGTGGCTATCCCAGCATTCATGCTGCCTATCAGCTGCCCAATATGATGAAGCTTTCATTGGGCTCGTCTGGGAAGAGCACACCATTAAAACCTACGTTTGGAAACAATGAACTTGTATCGCCAGCGAAAAACCAGCCATTAGTGTCTCCTCCAAGTAGCCAGACTTCACCTGTGCCAAAAACAAACTTTCACGCCATGGAAGAATTGGTAAAGAAAGTCACTGAGAAGGTGGCTAAAGTGGAGGAAAAAATGAAAGAGCCTGAAGGAAAGTTTTCTCCAATGAAGCGTGCAACCCCTTCACCATGTGGTAGTGAAGTCAGTGAACCCCTTAAGATGGAGTCCTCCAATGATGGTGGCTTTAAAAGCCAGCAGAACAGCCCAGTCCCTCAGAGAGATGGTTGCAAGGATAGTCCAACTGTAGAACCTGTGGAAAATGGGAAGGAGACCGTGAAGTCCATTGTAAGTTCTTTAAGTAGCAGCACAGCTATCATTACTGACCACCCTCCCGAACAGCCATTTGTAAATCCATTAAGTGCACTGCAGTCTGTCATGAATATTCACCTTGGGAAGGCAGCAAAACCATCTTTGCCTGCTTTGGATCCAATGAGCATGCTGTTTAAAATGAGCAACAGTTTGGCAGAAAAGGCTGCAGTGGCCACCCCACCTCTACAGTCCAAAAAAACAGACCACTTAGACCGTTATTTTTATCATGTCAACAATGACCAACCCATAGATTTGACGAAAGGCAAGAGTGACAAAAGCTGCTCTTTGGGTTCAGCGCTTTTGTCATCTACATCGACATCTTCTGCATCTTCTTCATCTACAGTGACAACAGCAAAGACATCTGCAGTCGTGTCATTCATGTCAAACTCGCCGCTACGCGAGAATGCCTTGTCAGATATATCTGATATGCTGAAGAACCTGACAGAAAGTCACACATCAAAATCTTCCACACCTTCCAGCATATCTGAGAAATCTGACATTGATGGTACCACAATAGAGGAGCCAGAAGAGAGTACACCAGCTCAAAAAAGGAAGGGACGTCAGTCTAACTGGAACCCTCAGCACTTGCTCATATTGCAGGCCCAGTTTGCAGCTAGTTTACGGCAGACTTCAGAGGGTAAATACATCATGTCGGACTTGAGCCCTCAAGAAAGAATGCACATTTCCAGGTTTACGGGACTTTCAATGACCACAATTAGCCACTGGCTAGCCAATGTGAAATACCAGCTCCGAAGGACGGGGGGAACTAAGTTCCTTAAAAATTTGGACACTGGGCACCCAGTGTTCTTTTGTAATGACTGTGCTTCACAGATCAGAACTCCTTCAACTTATATCAGTCATCTTGAATCACATCTGGGTTTCAGGTTAAGAGACTTGTCCAAACTGTCCAGTGAACAGATTAACAGTCAGATAGCACAAGCAAAGTCACCATCAGAAAAACTGGTGACGTCCTCTCCAGAGGAAGATATCGGAACTTCTTATCAGTGCAAACTTTGTAACAGGACTTTTGCAAGCAAGCATGCTGTTAAACTTCATCTTAGCAAAACACATGGGAAGTCACCAGAGGATCATCTTCTGTATGTTTCAGAGTTAGAGAAGCAGTAGCATTTGCTTTCGATTAAAATAACTGTAATTTGCTTTGAGGAAAACTGTCAAAGACGCCTTAAAGCTACTGTTTAGTTCTTGGCACATGTTCTTATTTTAACTCCAGAGTTGCTCTGGGCTGAACTGTTTTGTATAACTGTACAGTGTTTAAATAGAGGTGCATAATCAGCTGTTGTTACTGGTAAAATATGAAGGTTAAAATGCAGTGGTAAGTGTTTGGAATTTTGTGTAAATTTGATTTATTTGCTGTGCATCCCTCCGATGCATCAAGCTGCATGCATTAACTGACAGTTTAATTAAGCATTTATAACTAATTCTGGTGCACTTTTTTCATGTGACCTAAGTGTGCTGGTATTTCTCACCCTATAATCTTTAGCCCTCTGAGTACTTTGAAGCACTTTTGCATTAATTTGGTAAAAATGTGTGGATATGTTTTTTTTTAAACCCTTACCAGCTTAGTTCCGGTTACTAATATGAACCTCCATTTATGCAGAGGTGTCTCACACCTTGAAATTTAAAAACATAATTTTCACATTGAAACATAGATGTATATATTGTATAGATTTCAAAATCTCTTATGGAAAATGTGATTGTGGTTAATGCCATTTTCTTGTTTCTTCGGCATTTTTAGCAACAGTGGGTTTTGTACCTGATAAGGCGCAGGTATAAATTGTACCTATATATAGTGTATATTTCATTTTTTAGATCAACGTTTTTTTCTTTAACATCCAAACATTGTAAATTATATGATGAAAGATACCACAGATAGCATTTATAAAGTATTCAGAAACATTATTCTTAAAGCAAAGTATGTTTTGTTTTACTCTACAGTACATCTATATTAGTAGAGGTTCATGTTTAAATTATACATATTTATTAGTGTTGCTATCATTTGTTTTTGGTTTTTGGGTTTTTTTGTTAAACTGTCTGAAGAAACAGAAGCCACGGACTGCATTCCTGGCATGCATACTAACTGTTTTGCACAACATGACTTTTAAAGGTATTTATTAGTAAAAAAAAAAAAAAAAAAATAATAAAAAGAAAAAATTCAAAATAAACTCAGTGCTCAAAGGGTTAAATCTATTTGAAAAACTTGTACTGTATTTCCTAAACATTGATAAAGCCTTTAAAATGTTTGTACTGTAATACTTTGCTTAAAAAGTTATGAGGCATTCGGTGATATAACCTCTTTTACTTATTTATAAGCGCTCTTTGTTGTTATTTCCTATTGTAGAATGCCTTTTTATTTCAATTGGTAACTTTCTGTTTTGTTCTGCCTAATTATTCTCCCAAGATTCCATACTGCAGCTTTATCTTTAGGCATATGAAAGGTAACCCGTGGTTACCAGCACACTAAGTGATTCTGTTCGTCTCCATTTTTGGCAGTTAATTTGCAGAAGTAACTGACAGCTGACACCATATGAGAATCTACGTATAAAATATTGGCATGTAAACAGCACAGACACTGTAATGCACTCTGTGCCCTGTTTTGTTGTTGACAATGAAGCACCATTATAAGACTCTTCATATAACCTTTTTTTCTACGGCAGCATTAAAATTGTCTTTTTGCTATAATTTTGTGTTGCGTTCACAATTATGTCTGAAATGTGCTACGACTAACGAGCACATTAAAATTAAATTGTATGCTATCTGTTTATGACTGAAGCTTGAGTAGGTTTCTTCATCTGCCAGGTGCTGGCAGTCAAAAGCTGCACATAAATCAGTGGAGTTTTAGTGAACTTTAGCATTTAAAGAGCAGGGCAGCACTTATTCAAAGGCTGCATTAACACGTTTTTTTTTTTTTTTTTTCTCCTCCCAGAAAAGATAAATGAGCATTATAACTGCTTTTTAAACATCAGGTAAGGCTGACTGTGAGGACGGGGTTTATGAGCAACGTGTGGCAAAGAAAATAGGTGTTCTGCTGTGCTGTGTATTCAAACCCAGGCGGATACTGCTGCTCACACACCTTCCCCCGGAGTGTATTGAGTCTGCAAGTGGCACTGGTGGGTATTTCATGGCTTAGGGATCCCCTCTCCATCTACCCAGCATTTTCAAATGACAGGAGTAGGAACCTGAGACTACTGACTTCAATTCCGTGTTTTTGAAGTGAGTCCTCTCATGGCCCTATGTGGTGTTGAACAGCATTTGCAGCAGATAGTGAGGGGAAAAGGAGATAAATAAACAAATGCCAGACAAACACAAACAAGTGGGAAGATTTGATAATGACAGACTTTTACTGGGGTTGACAGGTCGGTCCATCAAAACTATTGAAAACAATTTGCATCTCCAAAGCACCTGTATTATAGTGCATGTATGTAATGTCTTTTGCCAGTCACGTGAATTCAGAGTCTGGAGATGGTTACATGGGAACCAAAACCATCAGTACAGCTTTTAATAGTCATGTCTCAAGTAATAACTAGCATCCAAATGGCAAATACATAGTTTCCTTTCTTTTTAAAAAAGGAAGTCTTTACTGTCTTCCAGTAAGCAGCTAATTAAATCTTTGGTCCCCTTCCCCCTGCCTCTTTCTTTTTCCCTTTCTGTTCCCCATCCCCTTCCTTTTTTCCCCTCCCCCCCCCTTCCCCCCCCTCCCCCCCCCCCCCCCCCCCCCCCCCCCCCCCCCCCCCCCCCCCCCCC
>JANRGW010012254.1:44496-63301 GCA_024733675.1 Psilopsiagon aymara | reverse complement strand
GGGGACTTTCCTCCTATACAGCAATTGAGCTTTTTCCTGAAGGAACCAGGTTTGATGCCACAGGGTTTGAGTGTTTCAGCCATCTTCTTCATAGGAATCTCTCACTTTTTTGCTGTAACAAGTTTCTCTTACCTGTGTCTTTGTTTCTTTTTGTGTTGCAGTGTGACAGCGACAGTGATCAAGAAGAAAAGGTAAGAAAAGAAATCGCTATGGGAGCAAAAATAATTTGTTGGATTTGTTGCGTTCATTTATTCCTCTTACTCTGTTATTTATTCCAAGTTTCTTTTGGGATTGATCTAAAGCATCTCTCTACAATGAAAATACATTGTTTCCTTTAATTTAATTTTGGAATAGACTTCCAAGGAGAGAGAATCCTCATTAATATTTTGGAGGCTCCACAATTCATCCTCAAGCATATTGATGCTATGGTTTGTGTGGGTTGTTTATGAACACCAGTCTCACTACCAACCCTTTCTGTGGCAACATTTTCCCTTGGGAAGTTCTAACAGAACCAGATATGTTTGTAACCCTCACATTTGCACTCTTTAACAGTTACTTGACCACTGTTATCGCCTGTTTTGCTTCTCTGCAGGCAAGGGTCTTCAAACTCAAATTGAAGTGTTACGGTTGATATATATACAGATCTGTCTTTTTAGAAACAACATTTGGAAACTGTACATTGAGTCGAGTGATAGAACTTGCTGATAATTCTCTCAATAACTTTGGGTTCCTAAGTTGAAAAAGGGAAGAATGTCACACTGGCAAAGTCAGGCACTGATCTGTAATGCTGCTTATTGTTCAGAAGACTAATGGTAATGAAGAAGTAATATTCGTACTGATGCGCATTTTGATGTCTTATTTAATATTGTGAACAGACTAACATCTACCTTCTTTCTTTGGCGAAAATGAAATAATAATTGCATAAAAACTCATCTAATTTCTTTATTTGCAGGTTGGGTTTAGTGATTTTCAGTTGTATGTTGAGCTTTAAGGGATCTTTTGATAATATAATCACTTTTGCCTCCTCTTTCACTCAATAAATTGGGGATGGAAGTTGGGGGAGGACAAAATAGTGTCAGATAATGTCATTCATGTAACAACATTGAATCGTTTGGAGTTTCATGGGTGGTTCTGTGAGCTAGGTCCAGGTCAAACCAAGAGGAAGAGAAATGACCAAATTGGTATGCAGTTTGTACAACAGAAAAGAACAAATATGTTGTAAAACCCACAAGGAAACAGTGAATATAGAATCACCACTCATTAATTTAACAGTTTTCTATAGGATTTGTGTAGCAGGAAGCAAAGATTTTCAACCCATTCTGTACATAACTACTAAAGCTTTACCCTTCAGCTTTTTTAGTGATTTCCCATGTAGAGATTTTTTTCCCTAATGTTTCTTAATAATTTGGTAACTGTGTTAAAGAGCCACTATTTACTTTGAACTGCAGTGATTTCCCTTTCATAAGGGAACTAATCACTGGAGTTAATCAGTGTGACAACAGAAAGGGGAGGTTTTGTTGGGTTTTTGCACAGAATATTAACTTGCACTTTTAGAGATGAATTTTTAATGCATTACCATTACATTCCATCCTGTGAAGCGATTATTCATTTTCAGGATGATCCTTATGCAGTGGAAGATGATAAACTGAAATTCTGCTCCCATGTTTATGGCACCCCGAACTAGAAGTGTAATTTCCTGCCACCACTGCATTTACAGAGCTAAACCTCTGCTCATTTCACAGTATTTTTCTCTCATAGCTGTATAAAAAGGCAGAGAGGTGGCTTTTGGGGATGGTGGTGGTGTGCTGGTTCAGGATAGTTTCCACTGCACAAAGCAAGGGAGACTCAAGGTTGTACCTCACGCAGAATTCCCCAGTACTTGTGCAGAATGGATTTAAAATCCAGATGTGTTTTTCATCTCTGTGATCTATATTTTCGCTTCCCCACTAATGAAATGAGATTAAGCGCAGATCCAAATATCCCCAATAATTTAGTGGTTTTCAAATCCCAGAGCCAGAGCAGCTTTGAATTTCAGAGCTCAGGCCCAGTTCTAAAAGACGACGGCTAACCCTGGTGTATTTATTCAGGCTGCTCTGGCAGCCTAGGCAAAGATCTAAAGGCCTTGTTCTGCTGTTAATTTGAATTCAGCATATGTAGCCTGTTATAAAATGCGAGACATCATCATTTGAGCAGGTCAGGCATATTCAGATGAAGACAAATGGTGCTTATTTGATTTTCTTAAAATCAGGAAATGAAAAAAGTGCTCTCTGGAGAAATCATGTTCTGCCTGACTTAGATGATAGACCAAGGCATGTACCCCAGATAAGAACAGGCGCTCGTCTTGCGGGTTTTATCTCTGAAGGACGGTTGGGACTGTCAGCTCGCTGACATGTGCATTATCCATGTCATTTTAAACAAAGTGACCTGTAGAAAAGTGCACTCTGCCGTGACATGATAATGGGCTGTTGGATGACAGGTAAAGTACACACTATAAAGGAGGCTGTGCGTTATTCCTTTGTTTAACTGACAAGTGGAAACTTCTTTTCTTCAGACAGGCAGGATCTTTTAGATCTCTTTCAATAGGACCCAGAAGATTTTTGAATTCCTGCTTTAAATAAAATAACTTTTTTTTGGGCCAGAAATTCCTGTAAGCAAAATGCATTGGGAGAGGTGAGGGTGCCAGACCTCTGGGCAAGAGATTGATGGTTTCATAAATAGTGCTCAGCATCCTCAGGTTTCATTAATAACCACAGGAGCTGAGGGTGCTCAGCAGGATTAGAAGTTTTCAGATCCTTGACCCATACATCTTATATCACGATGAGGGTATTAGCCTCCAACTGTGGAGCTGTTCTAGCAGTGAATTGTCAAATTGCTCATGGTCGGTCCTAGGTCAATGTGTTCTGAAGATTGTGAAGTTATTCTGCTCCCACCAGAAACGTCTTTGCCTGAAACGTTTCTGAGAAGAGGAGATCTGTTTTTCCTTAGGATTACCTTTTGCAGAGTTTGATATCCTCAAGTATACAGAATATGGTGTATTCCTGCAGATGAATTCTGCATTTGCTGTGCAGAAAATGGAATCAATTTTGCTGCGTTTAAGATTTTTGAGGGCAGACCCACACTGGTCCTTCAATGCGCCTGGGAAATAAGAGGTCCATGAGAGGTAAAAGGAATGCAAGACAGGCACATACTTCTATTAGAATAAAATGTGGAATCCAGAAAGATAGACTAGTGCTTTTGAATAAAAACCAGCAGATCAGTATGTGGCAGGTCGCGGTGGCTGAAAGACAGGTTGGTTCAAGCATGTCTAAATGGGCCACAGTGAAGTAGGAGAACACAGGAAGGAGCAGGATGTCGGAAGCTGAAGAGCAGATGAATAGTGAGTGGTGACAGAGTAGGAAAAGTAATGTCTCCTAGGCTGTAAGTATGATTTTTTTCCCCCACTTGAATACGTATCTATCTGGCTGCGTAAATCATTGTTGATATCTGATCTCTATTAGGTGATGGCTGTGCCTCCAATCCATCTTCCCTCGCCTTTAATTGGGAGCCGACAGACAGAGTCACTTTCTGTCTATGTCTGCCCTCAAATGAGACATTTCTCCAGAGGTTTCTCTGGAAGAAGAAACAAGGATATTTAATTGAAAAATGAAGCAGCCCCTGCTTAGCAGTACTGCAGCTAAGGCTGTGTCAGCATCTCAATTTAAAATGACATGTTTTGGGTGGATAATTTGTCTATTTATATAGATTCATGCCTCTTCATTCCAGTTTGGCACACAGCTCCGGACTCTCCTGTTGCTAAAAAACCTGAAGAGGTTACAAGTGTGTCTGTGGAGGGAGAATATATCTGGGAGGCTTGCATCAGAATGTGAAGCACTAATTCTTAGAGAGATGTCATTTTCCATCCTGGGATCCTTTCAGCGAATGCCACTGGGATTTCTTACTGAATCAGAAAAAAGTCTGCATCCCAGGGGAGCTTGGATTTTCTCCATTAAAAAGTCTGTCAGTCTTACAGTGAGCAGGTCTCCAGAGCTCATAATCTAAAATTAGGGCAAACTATTGCACAGCTGCCAAACTTAAGTGCAACTGTATTATCTTGATAGCTACGTACAAGCTCTAAAAAGATACCTGTGGTAATTAATACAATATTAAAACCATAAGTGCAAACACACTGGAACCAAAAGGAAGCCCTGTTTTGGAAAGCTTTGATATGGATGTCAAGTGCTAAAGACGAGGCAAGGGGTAAGGTCCTGTTTTATTCAACGTCTCTTCCATTCTCACCACTCTTTAATTAGACTGATTTTAGAATTAAGGCTCAATCTGAGGCACTTCAGTGATCTTTCACATCTTAGGAAAATATTTCACTGATCAAGGGGGACTGCTTTGCAATGTACACAGTTACTTACATCTGGTTCAAGAGGAGAAGCCTGCTTCTCACTTGAATCTTATCCAACTTTGATAGCGTGTACAACTTAGAAGATTACTGCAATTGATGACTTAGTTCTGTGTATATTTTAGTAGTACCCAAGCATTTCTCTCTTGATGAGGCTCTTGAATCCCATTCAAACATGTTCTTCCAGGAGCCAGCAGTGTCTGGCTCATTACAGCTGCAGCCCCAGCACTGCCCAGTGTGCTACTGAAACAGGCTTCGCTTTGGCATGTTGTGTAGGATGCACCAGAGGGAGAAAGAGACCAGTTAAACCAGTGACAGAATAACAGATCCCACCCCAGCTTGGAGGGGGTTAGGGTAGGCGGGTGTTGTGCTTCACTTAAGAAGCCTGTGCTGGTGGGAGCGTGTTGCTTGTGAGACTTGGTTATTTTGCTCTTGCGAATGAAAAATAATGTGCTTTGAAAGCACCGTGAGAGCTGGGGAATGTTGTTTCTTCCATCAGAATGTCTTTAATGATAGTGCTAGTACATTTGATTGCATGTAAACCAGTGACGAACCAAAGATTATGGCATTGAAAATATCATAGGTCGCTGGTGTGCTGAGATCAAAGAAATGTGGGGGGGTTGTGTATATCTTTACGCACACAAAAGCATTCATGCCTGCACCCTGTATGTGGTTTTGAAGTGCTTTTGGACAACTGTTTTGTGTATGGCCTTTGGAGAGAGATTTTGGAGTAGTGCTTTGGCAGATGTCTGATGCCCAGTTTGGTATGTAGACTATTTCAGTGTTTGGTAGTTAAATATCCACATGTACAAGTGTTTATACATTGCTGTGCACTTGTGTATAGTTTGCTTTCCAGTGTGCTCCTGGCTGCATTAAAAAACGCCGCAATTTTTATCCCAACTTTAGAAAATCAACCAGTTTAGTTAATTATAACTGCTCTGATATATCCATTAAAAGCACAGTTTGGGATGAGCCCGCTTAAAACCATGCATTTCAGTGTTAATAAATGCAGTTGCTTGGTCATGAACTTCAGATGGGTGCAATTCACTCTCGTGAAGGTGGTTGCATTAGTTTGGGAATTTTTTGGTAGGATGCATGGAAATAAAGCTCTCCTGGGGCTATTTTTAGCTTCACTCCTGGGAAGTAGAGGGAAGGAAGAGTTTGGGTAGCACTTGAAAGAAAAATGTCCACCCGGATGGTGCCAGGGCTGTGGCACATAGATACCTCGGAGCCAGTTCAGCTTTTATATGGCCGCAGCTGTGGCCATACAGTAGTATCTGTCTTCTTCTTACTGTCTAGAAATTCAACCAGGGTTTCAGTTCAGTGTTTATGCATTGTTGGAGTATAACTAATAAATTCTAATTTCCCTGGTCTGAAAGATGTTGGTCACAGAGGGAACTCTCAGCATTTATTGAGCAGAGTATCAGCATTTATTTTCTCATCCTGTTCTCTACACTCTTCAACTCCAGATGCAGGTATATGAAGACTGGAGTGATTTCTAAAGTAAAACTTCAAAGTATAAGGTGCATCAACTCCAGTCTAATAAGAGAGCCTGAGAAAGTAGTGTGTAGCCTTAGGGTTGTGTGCCATGTTCCCCAGCACTACCAGCCAGGGAATGGAAGGGAAAACCACTGGAATGGAGTTTCTATGTTGTTGTGAAGTCCTGAGGTTCAGGAAGCGGGGACTGACTGCAATATGGGCATGGACTTTATGTGGGAGCTCCAGGACGGGTTCATGGTTGGAGCCATCTCTTCCCGGACTGGACCTCCCTGGTAGAAAAGCCTGAGTAGTTGTCAGGCCCATTGAGCCCTCTCACCCTGGGCAGCAGCACATTGTGCTCCTGGAAGGGCAAAAGAATTACGTATGGCAACAAGGGGGAGCTGAATTCATGAAAAAGCTCCTTAGATGGTAGATACCAACCTGTTTAGCAAACAAGGCTCTGTGGGGAAACAGTAGCTGAGAACCTGATTGTGAGCAATTACTTAAGGTAATGAGATACTGATATCTTACTGTTTGGCATTTATTTATTTTGGCTAGGGGTAGGATTAGAGAAATAGTTTCTCAATATTACTCCTAGAACTGTTTCTGCAGCCCCAGGATGTTTCCCATCGGCACGATTTATACTGCATATTTGTACAGGTGTTGTCTTTTCAACTCCGGAAAATGCAGCACCTTAAACTTGCCCTGAGGGTGAAAGATCACCCAGACTTTATATGCTAGCAACGCTCAGGCAATCATGAAGTATTTCTTACTGTTTAGGGCCCATTAGGAGGAAAGATAAGGATCCTTTTTATTCATTTGATGTGCCACACAGAGCGTCCCTACAGCTAGAGTGGTAATAAAATTGGAGCCAAGCATGTTCCTTGTAAAAGAAACATTTTTTGCCACTAAGGGGAGCGAACATGTTGCTTACAGCCATGGGTACGTGCTCTCTATGCTGGCTGTGCCACAGAGCCTCCAGCCCATGATTTGTCCTGTCCTTTATCATCTCTGTCGCTCAGCAGCATGTTGTCATAGGTAACGTATCACTCCTTGCTCCCCCTGCCCTCTCCCCCTTCCCACCCACTCCCCTTCTCTTTTTTTTTTTTTTTTTTTGTACCCATTTCATGTAGAAAATTTGTATTTACTTTGGGAGTGTAATTTGTTCCTCATGGATAATGTGACCCTTAGCGGAGCTGGATCATGGGTTAGTTGAAGTGATATTTTCCGCTAATGGTAGTCGTACATCATTGCTGTCAGCTCGGGTTAGGAGGCAAGCACATTACAGCTCCATTTTACCTCTGCAGGCATCTGGGATTATTTGCCATAACTGAGTATGACATGACCACACTACAGAGTGCATTAAAATTTTACTAGCTTCTCAGGCAAGTTCCTTGGCTCCAGCCTGCCTTCAGGCAGGCGTAATGATGGATACCTCGAAGGTCCGGACTTCCTGCACCAAGGATACTCAATGTCAATGGCCCAAACAGGTTTTGCTCTCCCCAGGGCTTTCGACCATCTTCTGGCAGTTGAGTAAACAATCATGAATTGAAAGGCAGGGAGGTGGGCACAGAGGCCCCCACTGCTCCTCCTAGGGGATGCTGAGCTTCCGAAGGCCCAACACTGTCACATCGCTATCCTAAAATACATCTGCTCAGCCATCGAGTCTTAAAAAGAATCATTTTCAGACTGATGTGGATAAGAATAAAATCATAGCATGAAAATTAAACTTAATAGAAAAATACCCCGGGTGGTGGAATAATACTTAAATGTGTGAGTGCGTAACAGGCAGGTACCACGATGCATAATAACCAATATGTAATATGCAAA
This sequence comes from Psilopsiagon aymara, assembly GCA_024733675.1. Taxonomy (NCBI): domain Eukaryota; kingdom Metazoa; phylum Chordata; class Aves; order Psittaciformes; family Psittacidae; genus Psilopsiagon; species Psilopsiagon aymara. The sequence continues at coordinate 55,605 of JANRGW010012254.1, read as the reverse complement.
TACGCCAAATGTTGATGTCATATTTGTATGTTCCCATTGCATTCTATTTTATGCTTTATGCCTGTACGTGGTAGGCAGATTCAGATACACAACTGTAGCAGTGCATTCATTATTTATAATTTAAATTTAATGAATACATATACATATTCATTATTTAAATTTATTACTTTTGTGTAAGCAATTACTGTTCTTTTATAGGATCTTAGAATATCAGTATACATGTATATTATTTTTATGTATACATGTGCGTGCTATGAAAATAATGTACACTGTTTCATTATGAAAATATAATAATATCATGAAAAGAATTCGTATTCTTTTCATGTCACATACCTATTTATATAGATGTACATTACTTGCAACGTGTCTGTCTGTATATATAGACATCCAAAGTTAGAGGTATAGCTATACAGGGAAATATGTATTAAGGAAACTTAGAGGAATGAATATAGTCATGGTTTTAAATGCTCCTCGAAAAAGCATTATCTGTACCCCAAGATGATTTCCTTGCAGCCTCCTAGTGGTTTTCTAAGCATCTGCAATACCATGTGGATGGAGCTACCCCCAAGCTGTCCTCCCCACAGCAGCACTAACACCTCTAACACTTTCCGGCAGAGGTACATAATTATACAGAGGATTTCTATGCGGTAAGTAGGTGTTGGTGTGTTTGAAATCCTAGAAGCTGCTCTCTTCTGTCCTCACTCTTTATTTTGTGTGAATTAGCAGATGGAGGAAGGATGAAAAACCTTGGGTTTGTTCAGCTTTTTGGTTTATTTTTGCAAGTGTTTAATTGCATTTCTATTCATGGTGAGGTGAGAAAAGTGTGAGGGCTTAGCACTTACCGACTCATATGCTTCTCAGTAGAAGATGCCTGGGTTCCAAGTGTCCCTGAATGCCCATCGCTCCATGTCAGATCATGCCACTCGAGCTGCACTCTGCTTTTTCTGTCGGCTCATCTAGGGCAGGGTTTTGGGATGTGATATGTGCAGACAACTGGAGAGTTCGGTTTGGTATAACGCATTCCTGGCAATGGATCTTCCTGTCTTTATTGCAAAACTTGTAGCCCAACTTTACTAGGCCTGAGAGTTTTATCTGTGTATAGATTGTAGGATTTCATTCTCTGTAGGGGAGAAGGGAGGAAGAAGAGATTAAAGATTAAAGTTGATGATGTGCTCAGTGCTCTATAAGAAACAAAAGAGACTGTTTCAGACATCTCTAAGGATAACATGCAAATTCCTAAAGCCTTCCCAGCAGCTTAGATCACAGCAAGACATTCCAAATGACAAGGGTTTTGCTTGTTCACATTTCATAGTCACATCTTTCTTTTTTTTCTTCTATGTAGCAAAACTTTTATCAAAGTAGTTCCATGAGGGATGCTAGAATATATGTGGGAGTGCCAGGCAGGATTTTCAGGGTGCCGCTGATGCAGAAGGAAGTAAAATCACACTGATCTCAGGTGTAACAGAGTTGTTCTTTCAAGTCAGTGAAGAAGTATGTGCTTGTGCACACACACGATGTGGAATCCAGCCTTTGGAAAAGTTATCCTGGGTGCTATGAATTTCAAACTCGAAGTTTGAAATGAGATACTTGCTTAAGAAGTCTTCAAGGTATGTCTTTTAATTTGTCTGCGGATCTTCCACACGAGTATAAGATGAGATGCCTTGGAAGGAAATCTGCGTACTGAAACATGCTAGCACACTTCTTCTGATCAATACCTCTATATATAGCTATTGGTTGATTAGATATATGTTTTATATGTGTATTTGGGAGGAGGTATTAATGAGCATGCATGTATGGTATGTGTGTATGGAGACAGACAGAAATTCAATCTGTGGATCTTGGAGTTTGGCCATGTCCAAACTTTCTAGATTATAAAAAGTGTTTCTTTAAGGACCACATGTTACTGTATGTTGTGCAAGTATAATATTCATATACACTTTATGCTATTGAATAACATCTGGTTTTCATAACAAATCACGTTTTATAATCGTCTGTGAGGCATGCTCCCCATTCCTGGATGTCTGTTCTCACATTTCGTTGAATAAAACAAGTCCTAGGCTTGAGAACTGAGAAGGTGAGACATTTCTGTGGAGGTTAATGCAGAAAGAGAAGAAGAAAAAAATACAGCAAAGTTATGGTAATTATTCCATGTTTTTAAGAGTCTTGGAGGCCACAACACATGTAACCATCTCAGGTTTCTCACAAACATATCCAAGGACAGGCTGAGAACAAGGAGACAGGAAATTAAATGCATGCACCAATGAATTGAGAAGGATTCCAGCAAGAACCGCTTTGGGTTGCTGCATATTTCCCTCCATCTGGCTCAGCATTAATAAGGGTATTGTGGACTTGGAAGTGGTAAAATACAGCTACCGTGTATCTTAGATTCCAGAAATTCCCCAAACGGGGTAAAAATGAAGGGAATAACGCATGGCTTGAGTTAGGTTTGGATCCACAGGCACCAGCAGCGTAAGGACCTTCCTGGACTTTCATCTTTCTCTTAAAGCACTGCAAGTTTTGCATAGCCTCTTCTTCCCTCTCCCCTCATGGTGCCTACAGACAAGGCATTGTCTTCTCTGGAAGTCTCTTTGCCTTTACCTTTCCATGTTGCCCCTGGTTTGTTTGTTGGAGGGAGCACACCATCAGGCTTGTGAGACCTTGGGTTATCTGCTTCAAATAGAGATGTTCTGAGAGTCAGAGAAGAGCAGATTGAGTATGTTCTAAATGCTTAACAGCAACAGACCTTACCTTGGCTGGTGTATGATGGGAAACTCCATATACATGTTGTAAGCACCTCTGAAGGATAATGCACATGAAAATGGAAAAGGTCAAAGCATGTTTCACTTTTTTAACTGGCCAGGTTCTCCCAGGCTCTGAATATATCCACACCATGAGCTGCTGCTCATGGCCTAAGGTGAACCTGATGTGCTTTGCTTTGAAAACGATAGTCAAATTGTGTGTGTTGACTCTTGCAAGCCCTTCTCTGCACTGTGTTGAAAATCTGGATTCATTTCCAGGCATTACAAAGCTGCCAGCTTTGTAATTTTCGTCTAATAGAAGCACCGAAATTACCTTTGTGCCTTTAAAAATTGCCTGGGCTTTCTAATTCATGCCAGTATCTCCTCTGAAAATGCACCACTGAATTTCTGGGCTTCATAGCCCATCTCAGCACCACATTTAAGCTGACTCTGGACAGTCAGACAATATTAAACAAGGTTGTTCATTCATAACAAAAGCATCCTAATTGAGTTACATTATTACATTAACTGTAGCAATCAGATTGAACCAAATCACTGAGCGATAATGTCATTTTCCAGGGTATCATTTGTAGAAACCAGTTGTGCTGTAAGATGCAATAACTTACTTAATCCTGTAGAGTTTATGGTGACTTATGTGTCGTATCAAATTCCTTACTTTTGGAGAAAAGAGAGCAGTTAATGCATGGCTGTGAATGGGCACTGCATGATGAATTTATAGAGGAATATTTAGCAGGTCCTGGGCAAACTGCAGCATGAGTAATAGTCTGTAATAGCCTCAGATAAAGGGACCATTCTAGGAAGAGGGAAGACATGCAGCACTTCCAACTGTTAACTTCTGGCAACACATTGGTGGTGCTGTTTGCTTTAGGGGGTTGATAGATGGCTGCTTTACTGGCTCTGAGTTGCCCATTGAGGACAAATTCTCAGCCAGAGACTGGGCAGGAGGAGAGAGAAGTTAATTTCAGATGGTATGTGCCAGATTGGTATGAGTATAACCTCATTTGGAAAACTTTGTTTCTATCAGCATTTTGATGTGCCACCAGCACTTTGGGGTTATTCTTGTTGTTAATGGATTTATACCTTGTTTTGATTTGTGAAATCTTGCTGACTATGGGGAGGACAGGAGACGTTTCTCCTACTTCAGAGCAGAGGATTTGGGACCAGACAGGGTAAGCCACGAGTGGGAAGCCCCACATCCCTCTAGTGAGTGCAGTGGGGAGGAGGGCACTGAAGCCATAGAGCCTCCTCAGTTCATGCATTCCTGTCTTCCTGCAGGTACCTTGCTCTGTTGCTGGCATGCACAAGTCATTTACAGTCTCAATAAATCACTTTAGTTTCTCTGTTTTAGACACTTCCATGCCCTCAGTACAGCAGCATGTGAGTGTATGGACCTCCTCACCTTTGTAATGATCTCTGGTGCAAAATACCCTGTGGCTGCAGCCAGCAAGGACATCTGTCATGGAGAAAGGGGTATTAGATCATTTCAGATTTGTGCCCTGTCAAGGCCATCCTGCTTTTGAGTTTGCCTATTCACAGGAACTGAGAGGCTTGGCTAATTTTCTGTGAAACACTTACAGTCCCGCCACTTCAAGGAGCTGAAGATGTAGGAAGTATTGCTGCCACTGCCTGCACGGAGGCACTTCTCTTTGTTCTGTTACCAGGGTCACTTTGATGGATGGTGTCAGTGCACCATGATAAAGCAGGCAGGCTGCAGGCTGAATAAGATCAGTTTTAGAGGGCATTGCAAGGGTGTTCTGTCAGGGCTGTTCTCAATATGGGAGAAATCCATATTATCTTCTACTCCCAGGAAAATACAAACATGCTGGAAGATCAGTGTTCATTCTTGTCATGTCGTCACAAATGCAATGAAAGAGAGGCTCCATCACGACTTCTGTGCAAGTGCTACCGTGCTTCTGTTTCTCTTTCCTGATCCAAAAATAACAGCAGCTCTGAACTTAGTCATTATATGGTCTATGTCTGGGGCTCTGTTTCAGTATAAACAGAAGGTTCAGGACTGAAGACTTTGTGCAACTAAAGCCTGAAATCCACATGATGTTTTATTATTTTTGCATTGTTGTTTCTCTACAGCAGCCCTCAGAAACCTTTTCCACATTGGATTCTTACTGAGCTATTCATAGTGCAGAGGGGGAGAAACCATCCTTGTCTCCCAAATCTTTCGATATAAATAAATGAGATTGTGTGAATTAGAGGGGAAATTAAAACAAGAGATGAAATCAATCATCCAGTCTGGGCAACCTTTGCCGTGCCTTACCACCTTCCTAGTGAAGAATTTCTTCCTAATAGCTAATCCCTTGTCCTGCACATGGGTCTGACAGATCTCAGTGAGATTAGTGCCATTTAGGATTTCCTCCATTGGAATCCATAGCGTTGTTTCACATTTCACCTGGTGTGAGGGATATCTGGACCTGTGATTCTATGTCACATACTGGTCCAGGATGTGATTTCTGGGTGAAAATGAGAGGTGACCACTTTTGCACTTGCATTTCTGGGGGTTCAGATGGTATAACTTCTTTTCTGTGCACGGTTTATGTGTATGGTTGCATAATACTTATTTAAATTAATGATTGTCTTTAAGTAATTTAATGCTTGTTTATGTTAATGAGAAACCTGACTGAAGAGCTTTCAGTTGGCTGCTTTAGCAAATCATTGCAAACTCCCTGCTACTTCCTGTGATAACGTTAATCAGAGTGAACTCATTGGCTACTAATGCAGATGCCTTATGCAATTCAGTATAAATTTTATTGTAATTTGCCATTAATTAGTGTCCACTTCTTCTAAAGTGCTAAATGACACCAAGCAAGCTTATTTCAAAAATCAATTGGAAATAGGAACAACTCTACCTACCTAGGGGAAATACTCAAATACCTCTTAGAAATGGCAGCAAAAGCTGAGGAAAAGAATTGGACAAGAAGGACCACTCAGCTGGTTCAGGTATGGGAGCTACATCCATTTCAAGAGGGACCTGTGCTGCACGGTAGCTCAGACTGGACCACAGTGCTGTGGGGGACGTATGTACAGCAGTACTTCTGTATGTATTTCTTTGCACATGGGTGTTATATGGACTGGTTTCCTTTCTAGATATAGGGTTTATGATGGTGTGTTGTTTGGGCTATGTTCTGGGGTGAATTTCATCGCTCTAGAAAAGCAGAAGAGGTGATGCTTTGGGCTTCTGGGACAGGTAGAAAAAGCAGAGTGTGTTCTTTACTCCATGCAAAGCAGGCTCAGGGGGCCTAGCTGAGCAGGTTTTATGCCTTTTTCTAATGGAAGTGAAGGTCTGAAGTTGGAAATGCTCTTTGCTCTTTTTCACAGGAAAATGGCACGTTTTTCTGGAAGCTTATTCTTATTAATAATATTTTCTGTATGTAAACTCACTCAGCTTTAGCCAAACCTTTCCGGTGTAGAATCTCTTTACCACAGCATTTGATGTACATAGAAATACATAGAAAATTCAGCAGATGAGGAAGAACCAAGTCACACTTTAGTAGCATATTAAGGAAGTTTTAACACCAAACTCAAGCACCCCCAGTTCAACATCCTTTTTAAACAGAAGCCTTTCTGTTAAAAAACATGAAGCTGTGGGAAGCAGAGAGAATAACCAGCTGGAGCTGGAAGTGGACAAGAGGAAATGCTTTGATTCGCATGGAAACGATTTCTGTTGCCTCGTATAATTTCACCTGCCCACACTGCTAAACTTCTATATTACCCATTTCTGTCAGAATGTCAGGAGAAATGATAAGCCTTCTTGGAGCTGCAACCTCTATTACATACAGAGAGCATTCCAGCCAAGGCTTTCTTGTACAGTTTTAAGACTTTTAGCTTGGTCTCTCAAGTATAAAGAATACCCTACTTCGTGACCCTAGCCTCTTGTTAGTTGATAGATGAAATCTTTTCTTAAGCTGAGTCCCTTGTCTATTATGTTTTCAGAATTCAAGGTTTCTCTTTAAGCTTCCTGGCTTACTGCCAAAGGTACATGGCTTTGTTACCCAGAGAAATTGCCTTTATATTAACAGGAAGTGGCTCTCTGAAACAGCAAACTTACTGATCTGCTTCCAGGTGAGGAAGAACAGGTTTGTAGGTGTGATCTCCTTCTTCGGCCATGGCCAACAACTACGAAAAGAACAGCAAAAGCTGTTGTAGCTGTTGGGGGTTTCTGTTTATCTGTGGTTTTAATTTGGAAAGCTGGGATCTATCATAAAAGCAAAATACAAGCTGTAGTCATTCCTGTGTTTTAAATGTTCTTTTAATCTCAAATGTCTGTGATTACCTATAAACTATAGTTTACATACCCAGGAAAAATGCGCAACAAAGCAAGTGGAGGTTTTGCTTCGATGTCATCTGAAGAATTTGAGTGTAATGTAAAACAGAGAGGACTCATTTCACCAGTTAAATTGTATTTTGGAATACTCAAATAGAGATTGTTGGATCAAATGGATATCATAGAAGGAATATTGTCTGTACCGTCTAGGTTGGAATCTGGCCATTGGAATAGCTTAGTTGGTCAGGTGCGCTGTGAATCATCACTGATTCCTCTGTGTCACACCAGATAGTTTTACCTCTGCCATCTAAGTGAAGTAAATCAGCAAAATGAGACTTCCTAGAGATTCTCATTTAAGAACTCCAGTGCTTTTTCATGTGACTGCTTACTCAGGGCTTACCAGCAGAAAAAAGATTCCAGGCTAATCAGATATGTGATTTTGGTTAACTGAAATACCAAGAACTAGTTAGGAATAGATTCTTTTAGTAGGAGGCATTCATGCTTATCTGTAGATACTGATAAAGCCATTTTTCTCTTTTAGATAATGACCACCTGCTGCAGTTTTCTGGATTTCAGTAAATGTGATGAATAGTGCAGGGGGAGGATGTTAACCTCGGTCCCAACTGAGAACCAGTTGCAGAGACAGATACTTTAATTCACCTTCATGCAGAAATGCCCATGAAATGAAACTTCTAGGCATGTTTTCTGAAGTACAGAAATAGCAGTTCACATTAACAAATCTGAAAGGAAAAAGGCCCTAGTAATCTGCTAAGCAATAAGCCATCCTGAATTTGTTTAACTGATTGCTGCCAATAGGATCCATTTCTAAGGACCTGAAGAACAATGAAACAGTGATGCAGGAAAAACAGAATTCAAGAGAAAGCACATTTTGAAGAGCTCTTTAATTAGTTACAAAAGATTCATATTCATGTGTGTGTGATTCCCTCCATCCCTACCTTTGAACAACAGAAATACTCAGCCTGATGAAAGATTCCCATGGAAGATACTCGCTGTGAAGTGCCTTTACTTACAAAATCCACAGTAAGTACCATCACATCTCCTCCTTTCTTTTGCTAATATTGACCTTGTGAGGAGCTAGATTTTCAGTTGTTATAAATCAGCCTAACACCGATTACCACTGTGCTTCCTTGATTTGCATCAGCTCTAGCCTGAGCGCTATCCTCTGAGCAGGAAATGAAGACAGAACTTACCACTAAATGAAGCTGACCCTTTCCTTTAATTTGCAGTCGGTGGAGGAGCTCCTTAAACACGAATTGCCGGGGCTGTATCATTTGTGTCCCTCAGACAATCATAGTTCAGGTCAGACTGCCTGGCTTCGTGGCTAAAACCCAATTGAAAACCTGAGCATGTTTGTTCTCCCCCATTTTTATACCTGGGATAAAGAATTATCTCGGTGCCCTTGCTCGAGTGTCATGGCAGTTAACAGGGAAGAGTCTGCGATAGGCAGGAGAAGTAAAAACCTGCAATCCATCTCATGAACTGCGCTTCTTCCTGGCAGGCTGAGTGTCTCCTGATCTTGCTCCTCACAAATCCAGTGTCATACCTTATCCTGCAAATTTCAACACAAATCTCCTGTAGTCTTGAAGTCAATGGAAAGAAAGTGATTGGGGTGTAACCATTGTTGTCTGCCATGAGAAGGATTATATGTGGTGAATTCATGTGCAGGCATTTTTGTGTGTATCTCTTAATATCCAGTAGCCAGCCAAATCTCATCTGATGCCCTTGAAGAAATGCAGGGATCTTTTGTTAGCTTGTTACTTCAGGTTAAGCATTTCTTGGGAGTGCTGAAATGCTTAATGCTGAGATATCTTTGTGGCTTTTCAGATCACTGCTCTGATTGTGAAGACATGAAGGGAAAAAATGATTGGGAGGATTTGTCACCTGGTTTCATTTGAACAATTGCTTTTCCCCTTTGGTCAGATATAGGGCATAACAGGAATCACCTAAATGTAGACAGATTGCAGTAACACACACGACAGTTCCTTATTGATTTCCATTACTTATGCTGCTCATTTCCTAAGAGGAAAGGGCAGCTAATACTGTATATTCTTTAACATAAACCAAAGGGAAGGCTAAGCCGGTGCATATGAAACGTTGTCTCTTTATTCTCCATATGCACTGAATTGAATTGCAATTTCCTCCTTTCATTTTCTCTGAGTTCTCTGGATGTCAGAGACAGCCAGGTATGGTTGTAGTCCTTCCCCAGCACACAATCACTGGGAGCCTGCAGGTAATGAGTGGACACACATTGTGCAGTGACAGGGTTTTCAGGCTCAGCTCTGCTAATGAATCGATGGTGCTGCATAAAGGCTCAGGGCAGGCAGCCCTCCTCCGGGGAGGGGAACCTTTTAGCTTATTGCAAACCCTTCCTGACTCTGTTTTAAGTATTTTGCACCTTTATTTAGATGTTTCGTTAGCTCTTGTCATTGTATTCATCTGTCTGTTCTACACCTGCATATCTGAACAGCTCACAGGCAGTGCCAGGGGTATTCCCCTGCAATGAATGGCATTGTTCTTCCCCTGTGCAGAGACCGAATGGGATCTTCTCCCTCCTGCAGTAGTGCACATCATTATCGGGTGAGGATAACAGCATTGGAGAAGGGTTTTCAGATGTGCAAGAATTCAGACAAGGTCCTGGTGAAGAAGTAGGCCGCTTGTCTGCTGCTGTCTGGGAAAAATCTTCCTCTGTCCCCTTTACTCCTTTTTTCTCTCTCCTTTTCTCTCTCCTTTTCTCTTTTCCTCTCTCCCCTTTTCTCTTTTTCTCCCTCTCCCTCCCCCCCAGTGCCTCTTTCAGCCATTTCTTTGAATAAAAAATTAATAATGGGAAAAGCTTGTAGCTGGTCCCTGGGGGAGAATAGTGGCTAAGGATGTAAAACAATGATTTGAACAAACAGTCTCAGGAGGATAAATGGAGTTCTGTAAGTACATCATCTGTAAGTAAAGGAAAAATATAGGTAACTGAAAATATTTGCCTAGATAAGCAACTTCGGTAATAAAACTTAAGGCACAGTATTAGCAGCTTGGCATAGATTTTCAAACCCAGCCACACAACATAGGAGACAGGAATTAATTTTCCAAATAGGATGTATAGATGTCCAAAGCATGCTTATTCCTAAGGACAAGAGCTGTAGATGGCATTTGGATGCCTGGAGATGTAAACAGGCTTCTTAGAGGATTTTCAGAGGAACAAAAGCAGATCAGGCAGCCAGCTTGCCTTGATTTTAATAGGAGTTGCATGTCTAACTTGCTTTTTATGCCACCTCTTTCTGCAGGGATTTACCTTCAGTAGCACGAGATAGTTTGAAAATGATACTTGGATACAAAAGTCACTTTGCTCCTAGAAAATGTGCACCTGAGTTCCTAATCGCTGTGCTGACAGAACAGAGACTGGAAAGCATGCTTCCATTTCCCTGATGTGGGTCATGGCCAAACACTAGCCCTTTCTGCCAGCCCTTCCTGCCAGCTTGCTATTCCAGGCTCTGCAGAGCAATCCATAAAGCTCAACCAGGGAAGGCCAGGCTGGCTTACATTTAACAAGCGTTAAATAAGGAGCTACTTTGATTTTCCTAGGCTAACCCATGTTCCTATTTATAGAAAACTTCTGATTTAAATATAAGAGATGAGACTGGGAGATATTTTTGTGGCTCTTGCTGATGTATTGAGCCCTGTACTGTTACAGCATGCTCTGGGTGGATTCTGCCTTCTCTTTACTCCAATGACCTTGCTGCCAAGCACCTCCCATATGAAGATAAACTGAGAAAACTGGGGCTGTTCAGCCTGTAGAAGAGAAGCTGCATGGAGAACTCAAGAGCAGCTTCCACCGTCTGAAGGGGGCTACAAGGATGCCAGAGGGTGACTCTTCATCAGGGACTGTAGCGATAGGACAAGGGATGATGGGTTCAGACTTAAGCAGGGGAAGTTCAAGTTAGACATAAGGAAGAAGTTCTTCTCTGTGAGGGTGCTGAGGCGCTGGCATAGGGTGCCCAGAGAAGCTGTGGCTGCCCCATCCCTGGCAGTATTCAAGGCCAGGTTGGAAACAGGCGCTTGGGGCAA
>JANRGW010012254.1:0-44390 GCA_024733675.1 Psilopsiagon aymara | reverse complement strand
GCCCCATCCCTGGCAGTGTTCAAGGCCAGGTTGGACACAGGGGCTTGGAGCAACCTGCTCCAGTGGAAGGTGTTCCTACCCATGGAAGGGGGTTGGAGTTGGATGAGCTTTAATGTCCTTTCCAACCCAAACCAGACTGGGATTCTGTGATTGTGTTTTATCCAGACCTTTAACAAACTGCAGTAAACCCCAACTATGCTCCAAAGCCTGATGACTGATAATGTAAGTGGCAATTCCTTGGTGAGAACAACCCTCCGAAAGCCCAAAGGCAGGCACAGGGCTCTTTCCCAAGCCCTCCTCTGCAGCACCTTCCAGCAGACCCTGAGCACGAAAGGTGGGAGCTCCCTCCTCTTCAGTGTCACACCCTCTGCATTCTTTTGTTTCTCTCTTTGTTAAGTGACTAATCTCATTCTGCTGAGATGAAGTTTTTTTCTGTTAAATGGTAAAAAAATCCTTTAGTCAAAACAACATTTGGGGGAGAGGAGGAAGGAGGGAAAGGAGGGAGGAGGGGGAGAGGAGTTCTCCTCACAGTTTGCTAATTGGTTCTTTCACCTGACAGTAGTTTGTGTCAATTAACTTGATACTCAGTGCAAGTGAAATTAATCCACCTGGGTCAAAAGCTGCTATTAATTTTTAATCAAAACAAAATGCTCACTCGACAGATTTGTAGCTCCACTTAGAATAAACAAGATACGCATGAGGTGGAATGTGCCACCAGGCTCCGCTCCATGGAGAGGCTCCTGGGGATAATTCCTTTCTCTCCTGCAAAGGGTAGAGGTGAGGTAAGTCAGCTGCTAATGATACTCTTCTTCCAAGAGGCTGTTTCTCTAGTGTGTGTGTACCCTTTCCCCGGTGTGTATCACCCCTGGAAATCCAAAGCTTGGCTGCAGTAGATTGGGTGCCCTCTGTGCCCACCCAACTGTTCGAGGATTTCTTCTGTCACAGAATCATGGAATCACAGAATGGTTTGGGTTAAAGCTCATCTGCTTCCAACCCCCTGCCGTGGGCAGGGACACCTTCCACTGGAGCAGGTTGCTCCAAGCCCTGTCCAACCTAGCCTTGAGCACTGCAGGAATGGGGCAGCCACAGCTTCTCTGGGTAACCTGTAACCAGCTCCAATGTGATGTGACCTTGTCCAGTGACCTTGTCCAAGTCCAGGACCTGGTGGCAGTTGGCACATGTGCTGCCAATGCAGTGAGCATCCCTGGTTGATCTGAGAGGAGGAGGTGTAAGTCATGGTGCCCTCTGCAATGTCTTACTCCTCTTGTAAAGCCGCTCACTAAGACACCCCCTCAGCTTTTCTCTCTTTCCCATTACTTTGCAGACAATAAAAGCAAGCTATTACCTGTTGGTTGTCAAGGTATCAAGCCTTGGAGGGGATTTTCTTCCACTCTTTTCTTCCTCCCCCCAAGTAGTACCATGTCTTGGGATTTTTAGACACTAATTGGATTTTTTTTTTACTTACTCTTGCCAGTGTTACTCTGTGAGGTGAATACGTCTGCATACCCTGGTGCTGTGAGCAAGTTATGCCTGCACAACTTAATACCTGCTCTTGCTCTGATTTGGCCAAATGAATCAGAGCAGTACATCTGTCTGAGGCACTGTGTTAATCAATATTGCGTAGTACTCCTTGATGCAGTGGTAAGGTGGTCTAGTATGTGACACTGCTCTTTCCTGTGTTTCTCTTTCAAATATTGTAATTAAAGTAAATCACAGCCTATGTGCTGGAGTTAATAGGAATTTTTATTACACATACTCAAAAGACATAAAGTGGTTGCTAGTTTTTCCTTCTCTTCCAGCTATGTCTGGTCCACTTAGCTGCCAGGGTTGCCTAGAGGCTGTATAACCTGGATTACTGTTAGGATTTTAACAGGAAAGAATATATCCTTCAGTGACAGGGAAAGGCAAGACAGTGAAAAAGGAGTGAGACTCCTCCATTGGGCAGTGTCTCCTATGCAGAAGATATTAATAGGCAACAGTGAGACAAGGATGTAGTTCAGAGCATGGAGGAGCTGTGTCTGTTACACATTAGAGGTAAAAGTAGTAGAACTAAGAATAACAACTTTATACAGACAGGCTGAGTAGCTGGAAATTGCCCCTACCCTTGATGTTCCTGTGGAAGGTGCCACAAAACCTATAGTGAGTATAAACTGCGTGTTCCTAACTAACTCCTGATTCAGTGGAGGAGATTTTCAGGTACAAAGGGAACTGAAGTGCTCAGGCTGGGGTATCCCATGTGTGCTTCATCCAGAGGGAAACTGCCAAGTGGGGAGTTGTTGGCACCACTTCCCTGAATCCACTGCTCTTCCCTGTGCTTTCCGGGCAGATGCTGCCTCACAAGCACTGTAAGGGAACACTCTCAACTGTATGTTTATGTGGCACATAAGGTAGCAAACCACCAAGGGTGCAGTGTACCTTTCTCTGTGTTACTGTACTTCAGCCATTCCTTGTTCTCATCTTTTTTGTCTTTTTCCTTTTTAATCCCTTCTGGAGCAAGGTGGGAGGTGGGTAAACAGTGTGATACCCTGGCAACTGGAGGCTTGCATTGCTGATAGGTTATTTGCATGTCTTGTAAATAGGTAATCTTTTCTTCCCTTTCAAGGTGATGTGATTTAGTTGCAGAGAGATTAAGGGAGCTTACCTGGACTCGTAGAGGAAGTTTGGAGTTCTGAGGCTTAAACCTTCATATCAGAAACGTCACTTCCCGCTGTCTCACCCTCAACTTACAAGCAGCAGCAAAGCCTTGCAACACAAAGAACTCAAACCAATAACATGTATCCACACAAGAAGACTGTACCCCAGTCTAATAATATCTGTAATGGCTTAGATGCAGGGTATAGCTGGGGATTAATGGCTAACTGGCATTAATGGGCCTCAGATCATCAACTGCTTCACTGTTGGTCATTAATCCCCAGGAAATAGCCTGTGCTAAAGCTACTATTGCTTAATTAGAACATGCTTGGCCAGTTGCAGTACAGCACTGTCTGTGGCTTTTGGGGAATAAAAGGAATAAAATGTCCCTATGAACCTCTTGAGTGCGAGATGGATCTTCTCCTATGTGCAGGGTGTATGCCTGTGTCTGGAGACAGAGAGCATCCTCAGGGTTAAGCTTCACGTGAGATTGGGTAGACTCTGTCTCTTCAGCCTTGGACTCATTTTCTGGCTCAGGACAGCCTTTATTCATTCCAAGACAGATAATTCTACATTCCTTTAGGGCTACTGGTAAGAGCTAAATGACAGTGAACTGTATTTTCTCAGAGATGGCCAAAGTGTGTTTTTTAATGGAAAATACCAGTTTTAAGTAACCTCATTTACTGTAGTGCAATAGCATGGTCTTTCCACATTTTGTGTTTATTCATTCCATTTTTCTTGCTAGTCTTAGAGCCGTAAGGGAAATATATTTCACCTGTAGTTTTCTGAAAAGAATAAAGAGGGTTCAGTCCTTTCCCAGCTTGGATAAACATCCATGTGAATCCTCCCTAGCCTTAAGATGCGAAAAGAAAACTCCTTCTTTATGTTTTCAGAAGTCTTTAACCACTGTTCAAGCCCTAGTTTCCAGAGGATATTGGTCATTCCTTCCACTACATCAGCCAGGTCAGTGGCAATATCAATCATTCATCACATCCCCAAACAGCATAAGCATAGTTGTTAATGCTAAAAATGGGATCCAAAGCCCAGTGAAAGCTTTCTGAGGTTTTCAGTGGGTTTGGATCAGGACCTAGAAGCACCTGGGTGTCATGAATCAAGCTCCACAGTTTCTTCCTCTCTCCGCTGGGTATGAGATTTGGGCTATCCATGGCATCTATTGCAATTAACCTCACTCTTCCCAACCTCAGGCTGATCTTTAGGTATGCAGGCCTGTACTTCTCTGCTTTTCATTATCCATGAATAGCATTTAATGCCAAAACAGGGGGGGAGACAAGATTTTTCCACAGCCTTATGTGAAATACTTAACTTTTAGACGCCTTTAGGATATACTACACACACATTCCACTTTTACAAGACCAGTATAACACTTTCAAAAGTTCTGTGAATTCCAGGATGTAACCAGAGTACTTGTTAGCCTGTTTTGAATAAGCCAGAATGGCTTGGCCTCAAAGCTGCATAGTTAGCAAATCCCTGCTCTGTTTATGAGCAGTAGTTTTGACCAGGTCATTGAGAATGGAGGAGGATCAATCTCTACACTCTCTCCACAGGTTTGTCTGCCCAGTTCAACCTAGTTAAAATTGTAGGAGCCGTAAATGGGGGCGTCATGACTATGAGGTGATATTTTAATCTATATTTCCAGCTCCTTGAATCCTGCATCACAAGTTACTCTCTAAATGCTTTCCATAAGAGTACAATCATACTGCTGCCAGGACAGCAGCAAGTTGGAACCTGCATCACATATCTATGGCAGGAGGTTATAGAAAGGGATCACAGGACAGTCCAATGCTGCTTTCTGTGCTGGTGTCCACAAATACTGTGTCACTGCTAGGAATCATAAGGAAATTAGAGAGCTGCACCTCTGGTGGTGGTGATGTCTTTTGTGAGGCACAAACATGTTGGAGTCTTAGTTAAAGATTCATGGGGACCAAGGGAAAAGAGATGTGTAGGGGTTGAGTGAAAGGTTGACCATTTACTTTGTAAAACACGAGTCAGGACAAGGTAACCAGAGGTTTCATGCTCCACTTCATGCATCCCATGCTGTTGCTGGAGAAACTGCACGAGCTTTGCACAGGCTTTGTTTGTAAGCTTGACTGGGGTGCTGGTATGTAACACGCTCTTGCAGTAGATGAGGAAGTGTGTAAATGATAGTTACTCTTCAGGATATCACAAAATGTTCACTGCTCTTGTGTAGCTTCCACTGTTGCTTTTATCTTCTAAGGGTGAGCGTGCGTTATGGTTGGAGTTCTTTCAGTGCAGAGAAACAGCAAAGAATCTAAGCACCACTGAAGTATTGTTTCCTCTTCCAGAGGCTGAAGCTGTATTTAAAATAGTGTGTAGGTGATATGCTGGTCCTGTGACACAGGAGAACTCCATCCAAATAGAAATAGTCCATAAATGGCTTTTTGATGACTTCATTCCTTTCTGCCTCCTGTTGAAGTCTTTGTTTCATTCAACTTTTTCCATGTCTTATTAGTCAAGAGGAAGAAATTCAGTGCTGTTTTCCTTTGAGATAATCAGGTCTTTGGGCATTGTGTCTTCCCACTTGTGAGTTGTGGCACTAAGGGTGTTACGTAGGGAATCTCAGTCCTCTTGTGAGCACTTTCTTACTTCATACTGATGTTGTTGGAGGCTCTGCCTGCTCTTTCCTGCAGCTAAGAGGTATTTCCTTTAGCAATTTGATCATTTCTGTAGAGCATCTTGAGACTCGCAGTCTGAGTCTTTGACAGATTCCTGATATTTGAGGTTTGCTGTGGTCATGAGACATGAACCTGATAAACGGTCCATCTGGTTGTCACTGCATTGGCCTCTCGCTGCAGCTCATGTTTAGGAGTAGCGAGGTGTATTAATGTAGCCTGCAGTTCAGGAGGCCCCCAGATCATTACAATTGGATCTATATTGGAGCAGCTAGAGCACCGTGTCCTACCTAGCAATAGAAAGCATTTGTTTAATCCATTTATATTGATGTAGCCAGAAGAATAAAGGCCTCACAAGTATCCTCAGATTATTTGATATTCTGGAAGCAGCCTCTTTCACAGATTTATTTATGTTTCAGTCACACAGAAGTGGATCCTAGCTGGGAGACACAATTCTGTTACCCAGAACAATACCAGAATTCCTATTGAAGGAGACTCTGGGTTTTGCAAGCTCTTTGGGATGAGTTCTGTAATAACTTTGGATTGGCTATTGCAGAATAGGAATAGACACACAAAGACTGCCAATACTAATCAGTGTAAAAGTGTGGTTTCTTTTCTCTTGCGGGGTTTTATTTTGAAGCTGTATATAATCAACAGCTCCTTGCATTGAACTTTCTGCACTGAGACAATATACATAGATTTTTAAAATGTCTCACCTTCAGCATTGCTGCCATGTTATGAGGTGGTATTTCACTAATATCCTACTTTCTTCTTTATCAATTCCTCAGCAGTGTTATCCACCTGTTATAAGAAAAGCAGAAATAATAGTCATTAAAAAAAACTTCTGTCTTCTGATGAGATCAAAAGGATAGGAATGAACTCTGGAAGGTAAAGGATGTTTCCTTTTTGATTACCAAGTGCTTGGGGCACATGTGATCTTTTTGTTCATTTTGTGAAGTGACCGATGTCATAAGAATCCTTGTCCACAGCCAGGACTCACAGTTCCACTCACAGTATAAAGAATAAATAGTTCAAGTAACATGGCATTTAGCATCCAAAGTAGCTGTTGTGCTCTGAAAGATCTCTTGGCCTGAGTACCATTTGGGTTAGAATTAGTGCAAGTGCAGAGATGCGCATGTGAAATGTCTAGTAATACTCAGGAGTCACATACTTCTGTTGTTATCCTTAAAAACAAATAGTTATTGAAATTTAAGTGAGCAAACAGTACTATTTATTCGGTTGGGATTTTCCTTTTGAATAACTGTATTTCATTGCTAGCTTTGGCATAGTTCAGTAAAGGTAAGTAATGTTCATTAAGGGCCCTAATCTCCATTCCCTCACCTTTCCTCCCTGAGAAAACCTCCAAGTATAAAACCAAAGCCCCCAAACCCTTAACTCTGCAGCCCCCAGTGCCTAAAACGGAACAATTGTGGCTTAAGGAATGAGATCCTAAAAGACAACAGCACAGTAACTCTTCTCTAACTCAGTCCATTTCTTCAACCACTGTCAATTACTTCTATGAAAACCAATTTTAAGTATATTCTTCAAGGTTAAATTCCCTGAAGCTCGTGGACTGCTGCCAGGGGCTCTGAACCCTTCATGCAGGTCACCCCGTATCTGAATCTTCTGTTGCAAATCACTGCTCTCCCCATTACTCCTTTGGCATGTACCTGATTTGGTTGACATTTCCATAATTAATTTATAGCAGCAATAACTGTGAGATAAGCCTATTTATAGATTTGTGCAAGCTGTATAAGACTATAGATAAAATCTTGGTTCATTAGCATATTTAAAGTACTTGGGAGACTTTTGCCTGATAGTGTAGTTGGTGTGATTATCAAATTATACGATGAAAAGCTGAAGTGTTTAATGTGCATTCAGTGCCTATAAGATGGTTTCTACTTGAGATCACAAGGGTAATTCAGGGTACAGAAATGTCGTCCTCTCTGGTGACCCAAGGAGTTCTGTACACTGCTGTGCATTGTATAGTTTGGGAAGGCAATTTCTCTTTTTCAGGTATTTCCTTTCAGTAAATTTATGAATTCTTTGCATCCCATTCTCTGCAGTTATTTTTCTCCTCCTGCCGTTGCCATCAGTGCAAAGTCAAGGGTAAAATAGTACCGAATCAGAAATGTACTCATTCAGCTCTCCCAGGTGTGAAAGTTATTTTATGGTTTGCATGCAAGAAAGAGTTTGATTGTATGCATTTTTTTTTCCCTCTAAATCATCTACAATATCTATTCCTTTTTTTGTAGCACAGAATGGGATTGTCTGTCCAAAAGTCACAGACAATCTGCATATGAAAGAATGGTTTATCTCTGTCTACACTGTGCATGTAGGAACTTCCAAGAGTACCTGAGCAGGCTGAATTAGAGCAAATAAGGGCTGTGGCAGCAGTGTGGAAATGATGGGCAGTGAAAAAGAATTCAGTTTGTGAGTTAAGATAAAGAATAGAGAGAACAAAGTAAGTGAGGTGAGTGTTGCCTTTTTACAAATATGACAATTTCTGTCATGGTTCAGTACTGAAATACACCCTGGTGAGTTCCTCCTGACAAAGACATTCCTAAGGTATTTTACCACAAACAGAAGTCTTGCAAGAAGACTTGAGTTTCTCAAGAGGCTGTGCTGAAATGAAGATAAGAGTGTCTTGCATCGTCCTAGGTGAGGAACAGGCTGATACCTCTTTGCTGGTTGCACTTGATGCTACCAGTACTGTGAGCTGTGCTCTTGGTGATTGATGGAGAGTCATCTTTTGTCCATCTGCACAGGTAATTGCAGCTCTGCAGCGGAGTTGTGCTTGTTACAGACCTTAAGATATTTAATTTGTAAACACTTAATAAAGCATAGCCTACAGTAGCTTGGCTGGTCTTATCTGTCAACCAAATCAAAATCAATATGTCCCCGGGGTATAAGCTATGATTGTCTGGGCTGCGGAGTCTAATAGGATTAAGTGTTTGGGACCCTATCTAACATTACAGTCCACAATCCTAGTTAGAGAAAGTTAAAGACCAGCTTGCCACTGTAGCAGGCATGATTGCTTAGGGGTCTGAAAAATCATTAAAGCTTGTCCTCTTAAACGTTGATTGTTCCCTAGTGATTTATTGACAAAACACAAAAAGTGCTCTATACTGCACTCTAATTATATGTATGAGGCTAGGAAATCTCATGGGAAATTAAATAAAATTTACAGCTTGATGGTTTTATGCTCTTGGGAGACATACCTTCTTAATAAGATCTTATAGCTGGGAATATTTATGAGGTTAAAATCTGTGGGCAAAGCCCTAACCTTCTCTATGGGAGGGGCCTTTGCTTTTTCCTTTCAGTAAATAATTTCAGGAAAAAGCAAAGTATGCAAAAATTCTAATAAGAGGATGCAGTGTGAATACCAAGTCATTATCTTCAATACCTGTCAATAGGTGGTGCTTCAGAGGCAGAGAATGCAAAGGGGCAGCTGCCTGCCCTTTGGGACACTGTGGAATTGGTGTGTGTCCTTTCGCAATCAGTTACCTGTGACATTCCTGATGTGACCGTGTGAGCCTGCTCAGAACCTATGAAGCCTATGGGCAGTGTAAGGCTGTCTAGCTGGGGAAGTGATGGGGTGACTTAGTGATGTGTACGTGTGTACTGCTGGTATAGTTCTCTTCTGTGAGTAAATAAAGCCAGAAGGACTCCAGACTCATTACACCCAAACCTGCAGATCTGCAGCTTGAGCCATTCTTAATGAAACTTGGGAGCCCAAAGCCCTTGGGCATGTGTAAAAATATCATCTTGATATTTGGAAATGGTCAGATATTTATTGTGATCACTTACATTATTGGGCATTTTGGTTTAAGTTGTTACTTGGGGCTAAGCAAGAGAAGGACATCAGTATGGCAATAATAGTGTCACCAATTCCCTCATAGGTGGGTACCAGATTTATACAGGTTTAGCTGTATAAATAAAAGAAACGTGTCCTTGTCTGACATGCTAGAGCAATTATTGGAGAACACAATTAGAATCAAAGGTGGTAACAAAATCGGCCAAAAATCCCTTGTGAAGTTGTGAATGTTTCATTAAGTGGGACCCTTTGGAAGTTGGCCTAGTAGCAAAAGCAGAAACACTTCCTCGTGACTCTTCAATGTAAAGGATAATTAATATAAAGGACAATTCTCTCTAGGCCCTGGAGCAGTTTTTGATTAAGGCACTTAACTGGGACTTTGGAGAATTAGGTGCACCGCTTGATCTTGATGTAGAGCAGCTTTGTGATTGATATTGGACAAAGAGTTGCATCTCTCCCTGCCTCAGTTTCCATTATAGATAGGATTGTGATATTTCCTTTGGTCTCCCTTTCCTGTTCATACTGCATTCTGTTTGAGGCAAGGCTGATGCACCAAGCTCTAGCACACTGGGGCACAGCAGGGGTCTTTGTTATTGTTGTCACAGCCACAACATGGGGGTTATCCTTTATCTCTGTAACTTCTGAATGTGTACGGTGATAGGTCACCAACTTTTCCCTGCTGTCATCCTCCTCTTGATCCACAATGGAAACCAAACAGCTTAATTAGAATATGTTTGACAAGGACACAAGATGCACACTGTCCTGGCTGCACGAGTCAGTTGCGATTCTGTTGCTAATTTAAAACAAATAACAATCTTCCCTGGTGCTCTTTTGTGCCTTATGTGTAAAAAGGCAAGGGGAGGGCAGAGGGAGGAGAGGATGTGTGTCACCTTCCCGCCTGTCTGAGATGGTGTGTAATGGTAGTCTGTGCTCTGGACTCTGGTTTCTCATCTTAGCTGGTGCAAATCAAAGATAGCTCCATTAAAATGTATGAAAATACTTTGATGCAAAATACCTTGCTGTTAAATGTAAGGAGAATGAGCCTCAGTATTTTAGCCACTCTTTCCCCAAAATCCTTCTAAATGCAGCAGGGCATGTGAATCAGATTTGTGTTCCTATAAGGCTGCCTTTCATGTAATATTTCCAGTCATTCATCTTGTCTAATTCTTTATCCCCCTGCCCCACACTCCTCCTCCCCACATGCACGCACCTTGGTTTTGCCCTTCTACATACAATGAAATGCCTGATCAGTTCAGAGGGGGCTCAGAAAGCCTGTGCCTGGGATGAAGGAGAAATTTATTAGTGAAAGACAAGACTCCCTGATAATCAGGGAGTATTGAAATCCCTGATTTAATTTGAATATGGTACGGAGCATGTCTCTTCCTGCCTTCATTACTGGAAAGTCTGTGCCTGATAATGTGTCTTTTTACTTAAGGATATTATGCTGGGGAAAAAAACGCTTGATGGGCCACTCTAGCTAAGGTGAAAAGGTTTTGGTATGTTTTAATAAAGATGGATATTGGTAAGAATGTTTGAAATATGTGGAAGTAAGATTTGTTGCAAGTTACAAATCAAAGCCTAAAAATGTCACTTATCTCCTAATGATACTTCTACACAGATTATTAATTTCATTTTAGGAGACCAATGAATGTTACATTTTTATGACATTGATTAAATGTCTCACTGCCATCCCCCCATCCATCCTTTTCATTTTCAAAAATCCATATCCAACTTTCACAAAACCCAGCTCATAAATTTGCATTTTACTGCTCACCAAAGCAGAGTTGGGCAGCAATCCGCCTGCTAACTTTGTATTTGCACTCCTCTGATGTTAAAGGACCGCCAGCCTGGCTTTCTAGGTTCTACCCATACGAACAGTGTTTAGGTTGTGAAATGTGTTTTTCAATATTCCCTTGCTGTCAGACATCTAGAAAAGTGTTCTGGCATGGACAACAGCTGGCTCCATCGGGGCTGTCAGGAAGGGGCGCAGGAGGTGCTGCTCAGTGACTCAAGGAAAATACCTTGCAGAAGAATGCTTATGCTGCTTCTGTGTCTCCCTGTTGGAGCTGAATTTAAAGCTCTCCAGGTGCAGGCAGAGATGCACCCTGCGAGAGAAGCAAGATGTGTAAAAATCCCCCTCTTCACTGGTGGATTGCCTCTCTCCTCTATGTGCATTGGCACATTTAGGCAACTGCCTTAAGGTCTCAGGCCTATAAAGACATTTACAGCGTTTTGGTTCTCCTGCAGACTTTCTGTCATAGCATTTGAAGTTGTGTGGCGGAGAGGGACTGAAACTCCCCATCCCTTCCACGCACTTGTTCCCATCCTCTCTCCTGCCCGCTGTACAGCTCTACCACTGGCCTTACCACTGCCCTATCTATACTCTTGTGATCTCAGATAGGTAAAGAAAATGACAAGGAAAACAAATTGAGCCCAGCTCCAGTGAGAAGGGAGAGCCTTCATCTTCACTGTCCTTAACTTCCACTATATCAGGATTTGGTATCTTAGACACTATTGTGCTGCTGGGAACAAAGTCAAATTAGCAACAGTTCACATCCAATACACAAAATCTAAAGAGAGCCGCAATGTTCAAAGAGTGTCTAATTGATATTGATTTTAACCTGCTTGTCTTAAACATTGCTTCTCTCTGTGAAAGAAGCTCACTGCCAGGCTCCGTGTCCCTTGACACTGGGGTGCAAGTGGAGGCTGCAGTGCTAGGTTGACCCCCATGCAGGGATCTTGGGCTGCTGTGGATGGAGGTGGAGGGTTGTCTCACAGGGTTTCGCTCTCTGTTTTTCTTTAGGTACCATCTTCATTAGGGATGATCACAGTGTGAGGCATATCAGATATGATCCAACCTTGGGTGCTATTGTGAAGGTAACGGTCACAGTGCCAACTCCCAGAATTAGCTATTGGACCCAGAAAGTCCAACCAGTTCACCTCCCAATAGATGCATCCTTTGGAGATGCTGCCTTCAGGGACAGTTCAAGGATCTGAGGTGGTCAGTGCTGAGCAGCTCCCTGTGAACCCACAGGCTGGTTCACAGGAAAGGACCAAGCGCGTGGAGCCCTCTGTCCGCCCCATAGGGCTGCCCTCACCTTCCCACAGCTCAGTGTCTGCAGCATGTGGGGAGGACGTGGCAGCACGCACCATCCCCATGGTCCCTTTCCCCCTCCTCCCTCTTCCCTCACGTCTCACGCTCAGACACATGGGATGTTTCATAAAGAAAAAATATGGCATGTTTACAGAGAGAAATTTCAAGAAGTGTTAATTTAATATGCTAAAGTGTTCCCTTCAGCATTTTACCTTTGTTGTTGTTTTCACAAAACAGCCAAGACTAAATAATGAGCCCAGAGCTGTGCCCTTTGGTAGTGTGATACCTCATTACCCACGAGCGGCCTCCATCTGCCCTCATGGCTGCACAGGGAGCCATTACGATTATGATGGAAATCTCAGAAGCCATTACCAAGATGCAACAGAGGGCCTACTGCAGACAGCCTAATGGACTAATTTGTAATTGGGAGAGGGAAATGACTTAGGGAGCTCAGGCTTGGGTTTGATGAGTGTGGAAGTGCGCATGCTAAATGTGATAAATGAACAGGAATGCTTGTTTGCGCAGTGGGTTTTACAAGGCCTTCAATCTCTCCTGGGGATTGGAGGCGTGCTGACAAGTCTTGAGAAGCGAGGAGGAAAGGGCTCAGGGGAGGCGAGGAAGATGCAAAGAGAGTAGCTAAGGATAAATCGGTGAGGAAAACTAATGGCAATAAAAACCCAAGGAAATGGCTGTGTCTGCCAGGAAAGCAGTAATTAGGATGCTTTTTGCGTGCATATCTTTAGCCATTAAGATCGAAAATGAGAGTGCACCATGGCATTTGCTAAGTTAAAAAAAGGAAGAAAACAAAATCCCACATAGAAAAAAAGGCAAGCAGTGTTTTTAAAACTGCAACTTCTATCAGAAGGGCAGCCAGGTTGGTGATCAAGGCTATTTGTTTAGTTAGGCACACTGGTGTGACAGATGAAGGGGTACCTCACGACGGTGATCTTTCACAAAGCTGTGCCTGAAGAGAAGATCCTGCAGCAGCGTTGCTCTTGCAGCACACAAAGTTAGGGAGCAATTCAATCGTAACTGTCCCCAATGGTCAGAAAGAGCACTGAGTGCATCTCTCTCCCAACAGGAGGGTATGTGGTCCTGGGCATGACTGAGCTGTATGGAGACTTCGGTTGCATTGGTTTGAATTCTGCAATCTGTAAGGGACATGATGTAAATCCACATCTCTCCAGGGTTTTGTCTGGAAGAACCTCTGGGTTTTTTTGTGCTCTATCTGTTGTGTTACTGCCTTTCAATAGCATGTGCATTACATTGAGTTCCATGTAGGATCTCTGAGTGGTAAAGATTGCCTCAAATAACACATGTACATAGATTCAGACAGCATGTGGCCCAGGTGTTTGGTTTCCTCCTGTGGTTTCAGCTCATACCAAGCCAGGGTTCATGCCAGCCACTCTGAAGTTTGTTCTTCACTGAGTTTTGTGAGGCTCTTCAGTACCTTTTGCTGTGAGAAGAGTTCATTTCTGTCTGTTTTGACATCCTTTGCCTATTTGAGGCATATAACAGCGAGGAGTGGTGTGAGCCCCACTGCATGGCAATGTTTTGGAAGGGTAGCACTGATTTTCTTCTCAGGGAAGGCCCTCAGGCATTTAAAACTTCACAAATCACCACCACCATTTAAAAACACACGTGGGTGTGCACTGCAAACCTAAAGAAACACAATGTAAAAGCAGATGGTTAAGAAACATCCAATAGGGAAACATGTATGTGGTGGAAATACCCTGTGTCCACTCCAACAACATGGTTTTGTTTGTTTGTCAGCTAGCGAGAGGAATCTGTGAATCCCTCAGACTCCCTGGACATTTCTAAGGAATCCTTTTCCATTTTTAGTCAAATGGCAGGATAATTTTTTCCCTTTCCCTTCTCTTTTTCTCCCTGAAAGGATGTAATGTAATGTTATTGCTAGACAAGGAATCATTTATGGCATAAAGTTACCTTGCTTTAAGACACTAAAGGTACAAACCATTATCTGTTAGGAGCTTTAGACCTTTTCGGTTTACATACATTTATCATATTGAAGGGCAGATAATAGGCTGACATTGTTTTTGCACAGAGGATATAAATAGAGCCAGCTGCCATTCAGCAGGCCAGATTTATGTATTTCTTTCTTAGTCTCTTGTGTTGGTTTCTTTTTTCTTCTTGTTTGCAGGCGAAATGGGATGTAATGAAGCAAAACAAAAGCAGAACTTTGGTTCTTCTGGCCTGTAAATACCATGGTTATCTCCTGGCATAAAGTCAGGGTTTATGAAGGTTTGCATTTGGGGCTGATGACTCCTCGTGTAAATAGTGTGTTTTGTTGAGGGGAGCAGCATGTGATTGCAGAGTGCTAGTCGTGACTTCCTGACCCTAAGCAAATCATTTAATCTCGGAATCTCTCTTGACAGAGTTTACAGTTGCATCTGTAAATAGGGAATGTGAACATTGTTCTGCTTGGAAGTCTGTCATGAGGCTTTAATTCATCAATATTTGTGAAACACTTCGAGCTGCCATATAAATACAAGTCATTAATCTATCTTATCTAAAAATCTATGTAGGTTCAATCTCAATACAGATGAGTTCTAGATAGCTTTGTTCTGCTGCTAACAATCTTAAAAAAATCATTCCAAAAAGAGTTTATGAAGGGATCTACTAAAATTGAGTGCATCTTAAAAAGGAAACTTAAATCTCCTTCGTGTTTTGACTGTGCTTATAAATGAGGAATGTTGTTCTGCAGTAATTCATACCAGACCTGCGGACACGCAGTCACATGCTTTTGTATTAACCAAAGCACACTATGCGGAATGTTCAACAGCTTCATGGGTTTTTACTGGCCTTATGCAAGCTGCAAGAGGACAAATAACGTAATTTGGTTTTGCAGACCAAAGAAGGGACACCTGATAGCAGTCTTCCTGTAACCAAGGTGGCCTACTAGAAACCTGGAGAGGGGCTTTGGACAAGGCCCTGTAGGGACAGGACAAGGGGGAATAGCTTTAACCTGCCAGAGGGGAGACTGAGATGAGCTCTTAGGCAGAAGCTCTTCCTTGTGAGGGTGCTGAGGCACTGGCACAGGGTGCCCAGAGAAGCTGTGGCTGCCCCATCCCTGGGGATGTATGACCAAATATATTCATTTCAATTTCCTAACAAGTGGAAACTGAAAATAGTGCCGCACAGATCTTCATTCTGTGTAGAACTGCAAAATCCTAATGGGCTTAATGATACTGCACTGGTTTATACGAAATAAATTAGTTTCTCATTGTTGTAGACTACACAAAAGTATGAAAGCATCTTTTTTACCTGTTCACATGTGTTTATTAGCGGTTTCCCCTTTCAGTTGTGCATTGTACTATGAGTGTTACTCCAAGACCCTTGTTGTTAGTAGTGTGGAGATTTGTCTTGGCCTGCTTCCACGGTGACACCTAAGAAGGAGTTATTTTGAGGAGCTGACCTGTCCTGGCTTATTTCACTCGTGTGAAGCATCAACATTTTTCCTCCTTTGGTGTTTCCTCTGAACACAGAGGTACCCAAATGGTTGGAATCTTTCATAAATAGACATGTGTGGGTGCTGTTTTCATTGGTATGATGCCGGTGCAGTAGCAAAAGCATCACAGTTATACAAGGCACCTGAGAGCAAGTAAAGGAGAAGGCAAAGAACTGCGCAATATAAAGCAGCCTTTTCTCTCATAAATAGCTGGCTGAAAAACAACTGGGGGAGATATAAAAGCATGACAGTGTAAATGTGTGTGTGTGCGAGTGATGGAAGGCCGGGCAGAAATCTGGCTTTGAGACCTAAATGCTAAATTACCTGGAGTGGAGAGGTTATAGTCTATTCCCAGCTCTGCTTTCCCGGGTCACGGAGAGCAGCTGGAGCAGAAAATTGTATTCGGGAAGGGAGTGAGGGGCTGCGAGGTTCAGGCCAAGGGTAGCACTGCCCGGAGGGAAGTGAGTGCTGGGTGACCTGAAGGTGATGGTGGTGAAGGCCTGGCTGAAGGAAAGGACTTGGAGCAGCCTTGATGTGACTTTGAGCAAGAGAGGTTGCAAAATGCTTGTGTGTCGATAGTAAACTGACTGAAAAGGGGACACGGATAGAAGGTCTCTTCTGCAGGTATCTCCTATGCAGGCTACAGGAGGAATGAACTACAGAAGGAATATACATTTTTAATGACTGCAAATGGGATAGATCTCAATGTTACATTTCTTTTGTGAGAGGGCAACTCATTTCCCCTTGTTGGAGCATTTCTGACACACTGAAATAACAAAAGGAAATCTTGGGTTGTCACCACACTTGCCTGAATTAGCATGTTCTATGGTTGTTTTCCACGTTATGATCTGTTCTCGTTGCAGTTAATAGCTTCAAATACGGATTACAAACCTCAGAGTTCTGTGGTATATACTGAATGTAGGTGATACACATACATTTTCCTTTTTTACTCCTGTAGACATTTGGAAGAGCAGACAGTTCCTTTAAATGAGAAGGGGAAATGTGAGGTGCGTTGGAGAGGGAGGGCCTAATTTTAAGTGCTAGTCAACTGCAACCACTGATAATCTGGAGCCTGTTCAAACCCATTTAGAGAACCGTTGAATTTTTAAGTGCCTTTTGATTCTCTCTTTCATTTATTTTAACTGATCTGCAGGGATTAGGAGCTTGGTAGGGGAACACCATAATGCTTGCCAAAATGTGTGAATAATTAGAACACCAGCGATGTGTGCCAGATAGGAGGGGAGTATTCACACTTCTGATTAGATTCACTGAACTACTGTTGTAAATCATGGCTGCCAAGGTAACTTAGAGCTGTGCTAAGTCTCTGCTGCCATGGGAGCCAGCTGTGGTGCAGCAGAGAATCTGTCTGTCTCCAGCCATAGGTTGGACATTGTGAGTAGGTGATTTATTTTGCTGTGAAGCAGGAAGGACAGGGATTGGAAGGTGTTGTGTCACACAGGCTGTGCAAACAAGCTCTCCATACTAACACCTATATGCTTACTACTGGAAACAAGGTGAAGAGAGGACAGGTCACTATAGATTCATTGGCATTAGAGACTGCATTTCCTGGACCAGTAGTCAGTAGTAGGTACAACAGCTTAGGGAAAAAAGCCCAGTCACCCAAACCAAGGGTTTATCTGGCATCCCTTTTCCTAATCTGTAACCTTCAGGGAGCTGCAAGGAAGAGCAACCTCTCCCTGCTGCTCTGCAGCACACATGCATACAGCCAAAGTGTCATCCTACCGCCCTGGTCCTGGCTCTCCACTGCCCTGGAGCAGCTGGTGGCCACCAGGTTGCAATACTCAGTAGATGTTTTGCAGGCAGATTATTTTATTGCTGTAGAAGGTTGATTAAACTCCAAAATAGCATCTTTAAAAAAATCAGACTTGTTCCTAATTGTGTGCGTTTCCTTTCATGTGATCCCATTTCCACACGTTTGGTCCCGAAGGCAACATGCATCAGCAGCCAAAGGAGAAAATGGGAGTCTCTGTTCTCAGATGAGGGGCTAAGTGAGTGCTAGAGCTCACTGGAGCATTAAATCACACCTACACACAGTTCAGCTCGCCCTGTGATGTTAACAAGTGCTATGCTTGCCAAGGAGAGAAAGCACACCTCAGAGTGAACAGGCAGAGATTCCAAGTGAATGGGGAATTCCCAGGGCAGTAGCTCGTTTGGTCTTGAGGAGCTCTAGCTGTCATGTTGCCCTTGGACATTCTGGTTTGGGAGATGATGCAGAGGAGGTCAGTGGTGGAAGGGTGATATCTGCTGACTCTTCAGTGAGCTCCAGCAGCGCTGTGTCCTGCAGGCCAAAATAACGCTGTCTGCACATACCTCCCAGACCTCCCTTCCTGCCCTTGAACCTGTGTGAGGAGATGTGAAGCTCAACAGCAGCAGAAGCCAAGTCACATTTCGCAGTTCCTCTGTCAGGTCTGTAAGTAAAGGCAGCCCCAGAGGCAGAGCTCCCAAGTACACAGGGTTTTTGCTAAAGCTGCAAAGTCCAGTTTGGATGGGTTGGAAACAAGCTTGAAGGGGTGGAATAGGTGGTGGAAGAGATATTTTAGGGGGGCAGCTCTGGTATGGATTCATATGGTATTTTCTTCTTTTCCATAAACCACTCTAAACCTGTTTTTACAGCCAGCGTAGCTCATGCAGGAGTGTAATAGTGGAAGGTACTGTAGGATCAGGTTGTCATCTATGGTAAAGGAAAGCATACAGATCTGATTAATAGCATCGATTAGGCACGTCCATGAGACTGTTGGCAAGATTTGATTGAAAGAAGGGCAATTTTGGGTTGCTATTTGAGTGATTCAAAATTCGTATTAATTTTGGTTGCCTTTAATACAAAGGTTTTGTTTCTTTTGCTTTTAGATTGTCACTCTTTAACCACCACCAGTTTTACTCATGCCATTTCATATTTTAATGTTCCATTTTCCTATTTTTCCTCTTTATTTCCCTTTTTATAAACCGTTCTCTTCAAAACCAAAATATTAAGTAAAACTAATTCAAATCTACATCCATCTTTCTAAAAGTCCAGAGAATAGCAAGGAAAAAAGCCTTTCAAAAGAAGAAATGTTTGTTATTCCTGTGTTTGCAAAAGCTAATGTAGCACATAGAACTAGGGCAAGGTTGCCACTGCTGTAGTAACTACTTTGTAGATCAGTGCAGTGTTGTTTGGAGATGCCCTTGTTTTTCTCCTCTGTGAGACAGAAACCCCCTTTGAAGTGAACACCAATATGGAGCACAAGGGGAAAGGATCATGAAACAGGACATGACGGAGGATGGCTTGTAGCCCAGATGGAATGGAGAAAATGAGCAACACATGAGGAATGTAAAGAGAGGGGAGAAACACATCAAAATCACCTGAGCATCTCTGATGTCTTTAGAAATGGAGAGAGACAGAACAGATAATACATATGACTCCCTTTAAATCATAAAACCTGTTTTCCACAATTCAGGGGAGGTATGAAGGAGGTTTCTGTGGAAGGCTGTGATCCTTGTAAAATCCCTGAGAGTCACTCAGTGCAAATGAACGTTTGTCAAGGGGAAGCAAAAAATACCTTCAGCATTGCCTGGCCTTTTAACTGCACAGACAACTTGTTCACACAATGAAAGTGTTCCTCTGTAAAAGGTCACAGTCAATAGTTGGCATCTTTGGTGCGATGTCCTCTCTCCTTTGTGTCTTACATACCCAGTTTTACCTGTCAAAACCAGTTTAACAAATGGCAACTCATCTTGCTGTTGAAAGTCAGGAGAGTCTTTGCTGTCCTCTGCTCCTACCCTTCCATCCCTGCTGCAGGTGCCCTGAGCACAGGGTTATTTATTGTGACATTGCACAAACAGCTTGAACTGGCACACAGAAATACTTGGATGAGTTCAAGTTTTGTATCCAGACTTCCGATGGCAATAAGTTGGTGAGAGGTTTTCCAGTTTGATTTCCTGCCTTGGTGTTGTCCATCAAAAGAAGCTGTTCTTGGTGGAGGTGTGTTTAAAGATACTTTTCTCCTTTGTGAATCTAACAGACTGAGTGAGGGGAAGAAGAAGCTCTCCTGGTGAACTGGTTAGTGGTAGGTTTGGTTGGATGCCTTCTTCCAGTAGCTGTTGACAGGATACCGGGCTAGATGGACCCTTGGTCCCACCTCCTTCAGCTCCTCTGGTGCATTGTCCTCATCCTCCATACTGATCACCTGAAAGGGTGGCTGGGAATTCTCAGGTACTTCTGCTTGGCAAACAATTGAAAAATGGTGCTTTAAAGCAAGGTTTTTAATTGAATAGAACACAAGAATGTGCCTTATGTGTTTCAAAAGATTTATGATATGAGTCTTCTCTACCAGCAGTGTAAATTAGGAGCGATTTTACTGCAGTTGTGACGCTATGAGTTAATCCTAAATGAAGAAAGACTCTGTTCCCTAAGCGTGTAGATTTTGTAAGAGAGTCAGGAGGGTGACAGTTCTAACAAAATCGCTTTTAACAACAGTGGATGTTGCCACTGCCACATTTAAAAACCCCAGCTCAGCATCTGGGATCCTATTTTGTACAGAAAAAGGTACTTGCTGGCCTGTCCACTGGCATTGGCAGCAGCATGCAGGTTGCTAAGGCTGATGGAGCCTAGGGCTTTGCTGATGGGGAATATTTTCCGCATCCCATCTGCATCCCTGTAGAACTTGACCATTAGTCAGGCTACTTCTAAATGATGCATCTCTTTTAGAGATTTCCACTGATAACAAATGAAAGAGCAGGTTTTTTTCCCTTCCCTCATTATGCAGGCAGCTGTGTGACAGCGCTCTGACAAACTGTGTTATCTCAGGCTTCCAGCTGCAAGCTGTTCTCATCAATACTGCTGCGAACTGTTTCCTCCTCACCCCTTCCCCTTTATGCCCGTTTTTATCAGGATTTCATTTTAATGTGAGGACAGCCAAATATAATGCCAGATGTGGGAAGCAGATAGTTTCCTTTGTATAAGAACATAGCAGGGGAGGTCTTCTAAAGGATCAGGCACACGGCGTGCGGAGGGACTGTGCTGGAATCATGATGTGTGATTCCTGTGGGTTATTGTATTTTTTTTATTAGTAGCATTATTATTATTCTAAAGTTGCCTTTTCAACCTTTCCTCACATTTGCTTTGGCACCAAACTGGAAAGAGAAATCAAACAACAATGAAAGGGCTATAAATTAAAAGAAAAGAAAGAGGAAATGTGCATCCCATAGTCCAAGTTGGAAGGTGCTTGGTCTGCTTTTCTGTTGACTCCTTTCACTGCTCTGTTGCACCAAAGCAAACTGCAAAACAGCTGCAGGAAAATCTTATTTGGCATCTCCTGAAATTGCTATTTCTGAAAAATGTGACCTCATTCCCCAAGGCAGAGCACCCCAACCTCATCTGAGGAAGGTACAAGCAAAGCTATGTATGCTCAGGATGCCGAAGGGTAGAGAACAGTTCCCTGTAGCACTGGGTTGGTTTTGCTTGGTTTACAGCACAAACAGAGCTGTATTTTGACAGATAGGCTGAATATTGAAGAATCAGTTCCAGTTTTGCTCAATTGCGAGTGAAAAGAGCCAAGCCAAAAAGAAGCTGGCCTTTGCAATTTTTATTCTAATAAAAAAAAATCCAGTTTGAGAGGGGAATGCCTCTTTCTGCTCATATTTTAGTCAGCATTGTCAGCATCTTAAAGAACAGCTTCTTGTTGAGGCCTTATTCTGTATTTATTACTACCTGCAGGAGTTTCTCTGGTGAAGCTGCTGGAGGTGTATGAGGCTCCTCAAGCCAAGCACAAACGGCCTAACACAGCCCATGTGCATGTTTTAGTTCGGTTTGTTGCTTCCCATGGGGTATTCTGCAATTACAAATAACCTCACAAAATGAGTGGCCTGTAGGATCATCTTTGACTTCTTGTGACCCAGTAGCTTTTAGAATGATTTTAACTCATTTATGACATTGAGCAACTATTGGCTGCACTTTAACAAATGAAGTTACAGTCCCAGAAGAATTAGTTTCATGCTCTTGAGTGGTGCAGTAATTTATTAGTCTAAGAAGTCTAGTAATTTAGTACTCTATTTTAAGTAGTTCAAGCCAAATTAATAGCATAGTTTTCTTGTAGGAGTAATGTCATCTACACCTATATATAGAGAAGCTATCATCTCAATTAGGTTTATATTATTTTAAAATAGACACATAGATGTGCACACATTTCTGTTGGTCTTTGTACTTAACTCAAGCCCTGTTGGCCCAAATCCCTGCTTTGCTCTTGCTGTTTTACCCTCCCTCAGACATGTGCGCACAGGCTTTTAACCAAGACAAAGAAAATTCAGTCGTGTCTAACAAGGAGAGTGGAATAAGATGTAAGTTTATTGAATAAGGGAGGAAAATCACATTAACCCCATAAAATACACAAGGTACACACTTGGAAGACCTTCTTTAAAGCTGTTGTGGAAAAATATCTGCTCTTGTCAAAAGCTGTCCTGCATTGCTAGTGAAAAGGTATTAGGTGCAGGTGTCAAACATGCCTAATGAGGCATGAGGAGTCGACAGCAAAATAACAGAGATTATAGGTACAGAGGATTGTGAATGAAGTGTGAATAGCAGCCTGGATGTATGACTGACACAGAAAAGAGGAGAAGACAGGCAAGAAGAAAGAAGATCCATCACTCACTTAAGGAGAATGGACATTTTGAATCACTTGATTGATATCTTCCCATCCAGGAATCCTACAACTTTTTAGATCTGTATTTAAAAATAACCTAAATTGTTCCTCGAAGAAATCATGAGTTTATTATAGGTCTTCAGGGTATTTTGCCTAACTCTGAGAGCAGAGGAGAAACATAATAAATGGCTTCGTATGTGTGTACCAGCACACAGGGTTCGGGTGCACCAATCTGCTGTGTCAAATTAACAGCCTGTTGATGAAGTTAAAAGGATTCAAGTGGCAGTATTTAAACCAAAACTCCTGTTCATTCCATTCATCATCAGAAGTAATTTGTAGTGAAATTGTATGTAACAGCATCTCTGTTTCATCTGGGGGCAAATAGGAAGGCCGATTTTTAAGGAATCATTCCAGGGAAAGTCGATGTTCCTGATTTTTTTTATTGCCCAGCTCTCCTCTCCATCTGTTGCTTTCTTCTGTTGGATGGAGTCAAAAAGTCTCTTTATATCTCAACCATAAATCTAAAATGTTTAAGATATGGGTAATTTCATAGATGAAATTCCAGATGTTATTGGTGTTATGAAAATGTCTGGACAGCTAATGTTAGCGTTAAAGCCCTATCCCTGATATATTTCCATCTGAACATGAAACTCCACGATAATAAGCTGTTGTGCCTTTCTTTGGTCTCCATCGAAATGAAACAGCAGGGTAGTATTTAAAGTTTGTATCGGTGAGACAGAACACCTTGCCCCTTGGCTAAGAAAAATAATTATCCTGCTCAGATAATTCACGCTATTGGCACATTCAGATGCAGCCCGGGGGCTTGGTCCTGCTTCCTTTGAACTCAGTGGGAGTTTGCGGATTGACTTGAATGGAGGAGGTCCTCAGTCTCTGGGTGTATGTTGTACCAACCAGGTCCTTTTTGGTCTGTATGCTATTGCTCTGAGTATCTGTGGCCAAATGCAGAGCCTTGGTTCCAAGGCCTGATATGTTTGCTTTGCTGGGTAAGATGAGCAGAATCACACCTTAATGGATCAACACGGCAGATAAACCCAATTTGGCCTTAACTCCGCAGCACAAAAGGATTGCTCTGACCACTGCTGCGAGCAGGGAGCTTCTGCGTCGTTTTGCCAGGAGCACACACATCCCTTTCTTTAGGCTGTTATGGCAAGGGCAGTTTGTGCAGTCTTGTGTGGTCCCAGCGTGGTGCCGGCGCTGCTCCCCCGGCCGGGGGGACCGGAGCACATCCTGCTCGGATGCGGCCGGCAGTAATTGCCTCATTGAACGTGGCAGCAGATGGCTTTTTTCCTTCCTTCCCCCTCCCTTTTCCCTTCAGATTTTCAATACATGAATAACAAAAGTTATTTAAAAACAACAACAATAACAGTAACACCACCACCACCCCCCAACCACACCTATGGGGGATTGTTTCCCCTCAGGATAGATAAATATATAAATGAAGTAATAGGTAGAGCTGCCTGCATTTTGGGGGTGGGGGAAGTGTTGACTGCTGTTTGCTTATACCCCAGCGGTGTTAACAAGCAGTAGATTGTTAGTGACAATCACACACTCTCTGGCACTTAAAGCAGAAGGCTTGATTTAATCGCAGAGCTGTCATTTATTATTCTGTTGTGCTGTTCCACCCGGGGAAAGGACTGATCAAGCGCCTGCTCCCCAGAGCAGAGGGCTCTTTTTCTTGGGGTTTTTTTTTTTTTGTTATGTCTAAATCCTCAATACAAATTGCAGTATTTCTGGACTCCCAGCGGGACCCATTAGTGCCTGTGGGGCATTAAAGATCATTAATAGTGCTGTCAGATGGGGAGAGAGGGAAGGAGGGAGGGAAAGCCAGAGGAAGCCAGCAAGCCAGGCAGTTGCTTCGCTTTCTCAGAAATCGGAAATTAATACATCTGCTTCATTAATACTGGCCTGCGTTTGATGTTTGGTAGCTGGCAACTTTAATGATGTAGGTTAGCACCAGTCGGGCGCTTGCATGAATTGAATTCTTTCAATTACCTAAAGTTCCTTTTCCCCATCCTCCACCCCCCCTCTTTCTCTGCCCAAAAAGTCAGCCCTTAATTAGCAACTCTAAAGAAGAGGAAGAAGCAGGAAAAAAGGCTGGGTTTTTTCCTTCCCCTCCCCAAGTGTGACAGCCACAATTTGCAACCTTGCCTGTATCCCATTAACTGTAGCTCTCTTCCAAGCATTTAACTGTATGGTAATGGAGAAGAAATGTTTTAATCACTGTGAACAACATGTTAATCAGTGCTGTGACTGAACACTAGGTATTAATTGGGTTAGGGTAAAGTGCTAATGTTTGCATCCGAGAATGCTGCAATTGAATGCAAGGAAGACACAGACTCAGTGCTTTGGGCAGTTATTAAACCCATGGTGGCTTAGACTGGCAGGGTGATGGAGAGTAAGGAATGGGTTCAGCCCAACTAGAGCATGGATAGAACTGCCATGTGTCCCCAGCCTTCATCTCCCTTCCCTTGACCAGTTGCTGTCTGTGTCCAGCAAAGCTTATCCAAGACTTTTCTTACTCCTCACATCTTCTAACAGAATCAGCAGTCCCCTTTGTGTGGATGGGTCCTAGCACCAGGGCTGAGGTCCTTGCGTGGTTTATCAGTTTGCAGGAGCAGTCTTTTCTAGATGTGCTCTACACATTGATCTTAGCTCACTTGATCATTGCATCACACCCACTTCAGGCATTTCAGCGTGGAGGTCTCTGGGCTATATCCAGCCTGCACAGTGGGTCTGGGATTGCCTAGTGAGAGTCAGCATTACTCAACTGGCCCATGGCATCTGTTCCTCTTGGAAAATGGAGCTGGGAGCCCCAGCCTGCAGTTGTATCAGGGGAGGGGAGAGCTGGGTTGGCTCACGGTAGCTGCCAGGGTGCTGCTGCAGCTTTCTGGAGAGCTGCCCAGGAGAAAGGCAGAAGGCATGACCTGAGGTTTTGTTGGAAGACTGTAATGGGTAACACCTTTGTCCTTCTGTAATGCTGATGTCTGGATTATGCCTCAAGACTGTCACACCCCTTCTGTCTCCTCCCCACGCCTAGAGGATATAGGGAAGAAATTCTTTACTGTGAGAGTGGTGAGACTGACCAGGGAAGCTGTGTCTGCCCCATCCCTGGCAGTGTTCAAGGCCAGGTTGGATGGGGCTTGGAGCAACCTGCTCGAGTGGAAGGTGTCCCTGCCCATGGTAGGGGGGTTGGAACTGGATGAGCCTTAAGGTCCCTTCCAACCCAAACCGGTCTCTGGTTCTGTGATACCAGGTGGTAACCGCACTTTTCCTGACCTGAGAAGCTGTTATATCCAAGGAATTTCTGTTGCAAAGCAAGAAGTGCTCTTGCCCCTGCAAGCCATCAGTGTGATCAGCAGCAGGCTGAAGGGGGGGTCTGATGGGACTATAGCAGTAGAGAATCAGCAATAAATCTAGGAATAAATTTCAAAGGCAAAATGGATTGTCTCTGGAGTGGGGTTTGGATTGGTTTGTTCCTCTATGTATAGTTTTGAAGGGCAGATGCAGTGGTTCAGTATGAAAAATCAGTTGTTTTCCATGAAGAATCCACCACTAGTGGAAGTCACCCTGTAAAGTGGTCCAGCAGTAGCCATTTAGACCAGTAACTGATGCTGTATGAGAAAGATACCTTTCTTGTTTCTCAGTTAGCCATGAGCCATTTGCAACAGGGATGCTTGGTTTACAACACATGTAAAAAGAAAAGACAGATTGCTTTGGTTTTGACACTTACCTTCTCTTTAGGGCTTAAACTAGACTAGATGAGATTAGACTAAAATCCAGAAAAGAATTTATGTTTTCATCATGTCTACAGCATCTTTCCATGTTGCAGCTGGTCTTTAAGGGCAAACTCCAACCAAATAGAATGAAGAGACCTGGATCCAATTTGTGGCAGAGATCATCGCTAGCTGACTCCACTAGTCTAAGTTACAAAAGCTTTTCGCTTTGTTCAAGCATGTTGCATCTTTGAAGACCCTTGAGGAGAAAGTGCTGTTGAATGGAAGGCATTGGACTGAGATTCATAGCCTCTCTTGGACTCCCAACTCTGCCCCAGCATCTGTATGATACAGATAAATCAAGGCTGGGCTTTCAGAGGTATTTAAGTGCTAACTCCCATAGAAATGAGCTAAAGGGCAAAACTCTCAAAAGGATGAGGCTCTCTTTTCACTATTTACTAAACTGAGGATGCTTCTCTCTTGTCTCAACCTTTTAAACTCCAAGGGTGTGCCTTTGTGACCTGTGATGTCCTGCTAAGAAGCAGGGTGTAACAGTGGTGGCATGCTGCTTGGCATGCATGACTCCTGTCTTTGAACAGCAGCACGTGGCTGTGTGCTGATGCTCCCTTTGGTCTTTAGCTTATCTCAGGGAGAGCTGTAGCTCTGCTGTCTCGCTCTGCTGAGCTGGGGCAGAAGCAATGCTTCTGGTCCCTTCTGTGGTGAGGGACCTGCCCCCTGGTTGAAACTGGTGTAACTGAAAGCAGATCCATTTAATTGCAGGTGTTGCCCAGTTTAAAACTCATTGTCAACTACACAACATGCTCAGTGTTGCCGTGTGATGCTAAAACTGCTGTGAAGGCTAATGTTGCTTTCTCACATCTCTGTTCTGCATGTTTTAGCAGGAGTTTTCTCTTACATTTTTTCTTGTATCATCATATGGTGTCAACAACCTCCTTTCTCTGGTGACTTCATGAGAAAAATCACAAAATCACCTTTTGTATTGTGTTGCTAAAATGCAAGGTTATGTCAGATGTAAGTTAGTCCAGTGCTGATACTCTTCTTTTTATTAGGTCAAGAAGAACTAAGACAGTGATTCCATGGAAGGTAAATCTTGCTTTAGGCACTTAATTTTGGATTCTAAAAATCTATGGTCATATGACACAAAGCGCTAATGTATTAGAAACCCTGCTGACTTGAGTGTAGTCAAAAGGGATAACTTTGTCCTGGAGGACTGTGTGCTGGAGCAAGTGTTGTCATTCTGATTTTGCCATGGATCAGGCATCACCTTTCCCCCCAGCCAGGGCAGAAACATAAGTATTAGTTCCTCTGCAGTTCAACTAAAATATGCATTGCCAGAAGATAGGGCAGAGTGGTAATCCTATAGTAAGAAGTATGAAACTATGGCCTGGTACTTCCAGCATTCAAAGGCATCCTTCATGGCATGATTCCAGTGTGCTTTTTTTCTTTTTCAGAGATACTAAATTATTTCACTAAAGGATGTTGAGAATTCTCGTCCTAATGTTACAAGTAGAGGAACTGAGATGCTGTAGCTTCCCCGGTGTCCCACAATAAACAGGGGTGAAGCCAGGTTTAAAATCTACAAAGCCATTCTGTGCCCTGCCAGTAAAGTAGTTATGCTTTCTCCTCTGGTTTAGAGCTGCACACTTTTCCCCCCTAGACCTACTGTATCACAGGCATCCAATTGCAATATGGTGTGTCTGAGTGTCTGAAACAAAGCTGATGGCTTTTCTGGGGATACTTCTTACAAGCAGCAAAAGCTCCACCTGGATGAATGGTGACTAATGGATACAAAGGGAGAAATACCTCTACCTGCCTTGAAAAGAATCACCTAAATGAAGAGAAATGTCTTTCCAGGGAGGATGGTGGGGCTGTAACGACCTCTCTTGCTGGGGAGGCTGGTCAACACTCAGTGATGCTTGTTCTGAGCTGATTTAGTAGGTTCAGGTGAGACTTTATTGCAGTGCCTGTGCCTTTTCCCTTCCCACCAGTAGGAAAATGTTCATCGCCTTTGCTGTGGACGCAAGCCCAGGCTGGCGCCACTGGTTTCGTGTTCATAGTTGTGTGACTTAATATCCACTGCATAACTGACCTACCAAGTAGGTTAAGATGCTTGTAAGTGAGACTTTTATTATACGCAGTGTTGCTCCACCATAGCCTGTAATTGGATTTTTTTTTTTATTGATTATGTGGTTAACTTTCCTTTTCACAGCAATAAATCTCAGACAGCGTTTAACTTTATAAAGTGAGAAGGAGAGGAAAGGATCAGGTGAGGATTGACCCTTCCTGCATTTCCCTGCCCCCCTCCCTGGGGTTTTCCCTTGTATTTTTTTTTCCTGGCTTTACACTCTTTCCTCATGACTCCTGTCAGGTGAAAGACTGGTGAGGCTGTGGCATCTCTGGCAGTGGAGCGTGGCAGGAATCTCTCAGGCCTGTTGATGATGCAAACCCTATTCAATGGGGTTTCAGAATTTGGCTTTCACTGGTGCCAGCAATTATGAAAGAGCCATACTCAGCTTTAAGCACTCAAGTGCTGATAGACAAAGTGCTGGTTTAACAGATCTGCTTAATGGGGAGCAGGTGAATAAATACACAATTAGAGAGTCCTTCACAATAACAGCCTTATTATCACGTATTATGTAGAGTTTGAATTCCGTGAGGGTTTTTTCTTTCTTTCAACTGATGATCTGGATTGTATTGTACACATGTGATTCCCAATATTTCAACTGGTAGAAAAATCAGAGCGTAGGAATACATGCAGGATTGTTCTTTAGTCTTCGTGGGTCATCTGAGGTTACCAACAGTCACGTTCTGTGTGGTATGAAGCACTAGTCATTCTTACTGACTTCAACAAGTACTAGTGAAATTTAGGCTTTCTCTGCTGGTTTTCAGGTCGGGCGGATGTGTATCTTTCTTTGCAAGAGGTACAGATAACTTCTTTCTTTATTTTTCTAATTGAGTACAAGGAAAGCCTGTGTGCAATCAGAGACCAGACTATATTCCCTTTACCAGTGATGCCCAGACAGGAGGAAGCTGTGTTTAACAGAACAAAGGGGTGTATAGATCACTGGGAGTAAAAAGGTCAATAGTCTCTATCCCTAATGCTGCATTTGTAATACATTTAGTTGTTAATAGCCCTCCTTTGTTGGCCTAATTAGGAGGTAAAGGATACCTTTATGGATGGTGCTGATAGCACCAGTAATGAGGGTCCATTCCACTGGTGAGGTTTTGAATCCAGGTCTGACCTGGAGATGAATCACTTGAAATGGAAGCTGGAAATGGTGGGATCATTTGGTGCCCTTAAAATTTTCAGTGGAAACCTCTAATGAACCAGGCAGTGCTCTTAGAATCATGGCCTTGTTTTACAGCTAGGGAGGATATCCTTCTGTATTCTTTGGCAACACTTTAATATCAGTCACACCAACATAGTCTTGAGCTGTGTAGTCTCTGTTTTCAGTCTCCAACTTGAATCACATTGGCTTTATTTTCAGAGGGAATGAATGCTTCTAGCCTTAGTAAAAAAGAAAATTGGAGTTGTAGGTTTTGAACACCAGCTGTGCAAATTCAGTTCAGGGTGTTGCAAGCGTTCTGACACTGTCCACTGAAGTCGGTGTCATAACCAAGCGTTTTAGCTTAGGAAGGATTGGTTACATCAGTTTTCAATTCCCTTTGCATGTTTTCACAGTTTAGCATTCCTACTTTGAGGGCAAATAGCTGCAGAATCAACAAGGAGCTTTTAGTAAGAAGCCCTTGAAATGGCAACCTGTCATTAAAATTGCAATAGCAAAGGTTCACAGTTTTTGTAAAGTGAATGAGTGGAACCAAGCGGCAAGATGACTTTGTTCAGAGGCATTCACCCAAGGATCAGTAACATCTGCGTTACCATACTACTTCCTAAAGAGTCTGCATCTTTCAATGCTGAGGAGAAAGAAACCACTTGCCTCTATTATGGAGTGTTACTGGATTGCTGGTTTAGGTGACTGGGCAGGCCGTGGTCCAACACAGATGAGTTGGTGTGGACAAGAGCTGCTGGGATAGCCGATGCCCAGGGAGCAGACACAGCTCACCAGCACCAGGCTCAGCACATCCTCATCCACACTGACCCCTGTGCTGTCCTCTGTGCAGGGGAAGCCACCCAAACACGTCTCACTGTGTGTGCAGCACTATTTCAGAGTGCAGACTGACCAAGCATGGAACTACTTTGCCATGAACCCATGTACAATTACAGAGCTGGGCACTTTAGACAAGAGCTTGACAATGTAGTAGCCGCTCCCTCTCAGAGGAATATCTCTTAAGTGAAAGCAGAGAGGAGATGGCTTTCCTGTGCTGCTTTTCCTCCCTCAGGCTCTCTGACTTGACTCTGGAGAAGTCAGCTGGGAAACTGAGCCCACTTGTCAGAAAAGCACCTGCAGAGAGAGACAAGCCATGCCTTGTACCTCGGAGCCCTCAAAGCTCAAATCGAGCTTGATCCCCACAGACTTACAAGGTACGAAGCACACCGCACAATGCTGTGGGCCCCCAGCTCCCTTTGCTTTCAGCTCCCAGTGGCCTCAGTCAACACCACTGAGGAGCAGGGAGCTTCCCACATGGTGGAAGCCACTCCAGGCAAATACATTTGTGCTTTGTTGTGACAAACCACTGCATGTTCCCAGAGGGTTGCCAGCGTTACATCGCTCCATCCTGATCCAAGGCAGGAAAAGCACCTTTTTTGTATTGTGCAGAGATCTACAAAACAGTGCATCTCTTCTGCAGCAGTTCTTTCACACCACCTTGTCTTTCTTTTTTTTCTTAAGTTTTATTTCCCATTTTAAATCATGCACGGTGTAATACAATAAAGCAGTAAATCATGCAAATTGGTCTAGGTTACAGTTTGAAAAATGTTAAGAGGAAACTGTTAAGAGACCCGTTTCTGACAGGCAATGCATTTTAAAGTTGAGGGATTTGAAATATTTCAGCAGTGGACCTAAAACAGCATTATAAATTAGTTCAACTTATCAGCCCAAAACAGAATTATTCATCTTCCAAAAGGGTATTTCATGCCCGCTAGGCCCAAACGATCGTTCACCTTCATTCTTGCCCTGCTCTAAGGGTAGGTCTCACTTTACTGAATTCTCCTGATTCATTACTGTGTGTTACTTTATGAATTTTTTATCAGCATTTTAATAGCTCTTTCAGATGATTGAATGTAACTGATTCTTGTAGCAGAACACTGATTGAACAGAAAGACAGTAATGTATGTCGTAGGGGTTAGCTCCAAGCTAACCAACAGAATTTCTACCTACAAGATGTGCTTTCTTTCTTATCCTCCCTCTTGCCCCCATTTTTACTCCCTTTTTTTTTTTACAGATGAGAGGCAGTGTAGCTCCTTTTTTGGAAATGGAAACATCCAAACACCCCAGCATCAGCTTCAGCAATATTGCTTTAGTGAATG
This sequence comes from Psilopsiagon aymara, assembly GCA_024733675.1. NCBI lineage: Eukaryota > Metazoa > Chordata > Aves > Psittaciformes > Psittacidae > Psilopsiagon > Psilopsiagon aymara. Next base: position 12,910 of record JANRGW010012254.1, on the reverse strand, counting down.
TGGGGTTTGGGTGTCAGAAGAGCAGATTGCATCAGTATCCGAAGCATTCAGATCTGTCATATTTCTTACTGAACTGCCTTGCCCTTGCTGCTGTTACATCAAGCTATGGGTACGCACGAGGTTGGCTTTGACAACAAAGCTGCTGTAAAGACTTCACACCCTCAGTGTCTCATCTGTGACTCAATGCCAGTGTTTGCCACCCTCCCTATTGTGTTGACTCTAAAATGTTCTGTAGTGGTCTGTTCTCCACACTGTCCCACTGGGTCGAATGGATGTAATTGGGAAACTGTGGTGTGAAGGTGGTGATGGGGAAGAGGGATTGTGCTCCCATCATCCCTGTGTTGGCCCTAGAGACAGGGCAAAGCTATCCTGAGGCTTTGTGGACTGTTCCTGCCAGGTCTGTGGGCTGTGGCTCAGCTGAGGTCCACGTAAACGTCAGAGCTTGTGCAGCGCATGGGGCTTGGAGGCCAGCAGTATTGGGCACCATTTCGCTCAGTTTGCCTCATCTTGGGCTTGTGAAGATGCAGTTCAGGTGAAGGGGAAGTTGGTGTCTGTCAGGCAGATGGTTTATTGCTTGTGTCTTAACTAAACTGATCTGGCATTAAGTGCTGGGGGTGGGCTACTCCTGCATAGGTGGGTTGGGAGATGCCCAGCAGCTGCTCTCCACCATAAGCTTTGTGCAGATACAATCTTGCTGCACCAAGTCTAAGCCACGTCTAATCCCATCCAATTTGAAATTGATTATTTTATTCCTTCCACTCTGTCCACTCTGCTGGAGGCAACCTGTTGTCTTCATTGCAAATGACATATTTACCTCCCTCCACAATTAGCCCATTTTATGCGGTAATATTGACATTAATCTATCATTTCAGCGAGACTGAAAACCACAGAGGGTGTTTTAAAGAGTTACCAGGAAGGGGAAGGGCCACCCCACAGGGTGATGGGAGCAGTCTGTGTTTTGTTAGGAAGGTGGAATCAGCACCTCTCAGTGGGACACATTTTCTCTCCGAGAAGCTGGCAAAATATTTGACTTGCCAATTCCCTTGTTTTCTTTGTAGTTCACAACACCATCATCATGTGAAATGTGATGACAACAGAGCTCAGCACAGAGAGCTGGCCAAGGCCAGAACAAATGTCGCTGAACGGCTCTTTCTGTTTTTCCTAAGACCTTGGAAATTTCCAAATGTTAGTTTTGGGTCCTGTATTTGAAAAGACTTCCTAAGTCTGTTTTTCTCCCCCCCCCTCCTCCCTTTAGTTTTCCTTGCTTAATTCACAATCACATTAAAATACTTTCTCACTCTGACCATGAATGGAATGAGACTGATGGGTTTTGCTTAGCTGTAGATCCATGTTGGCAAAGGACTTCAGGCTCCGGACAATAGTTCCTATTCAAAGATGACGTGTGGAGAGAAGTGGGTGTGCATGCTGATGCAGAGCTGCACAAAGATGAAGTTGTTTTGGCCATAACACAGAGCAGGTTTCAATTGTGCAGAAGTCCTGTAGGTGAAAATTGTTCCCCAGTAGTAATCTGGGGCTAAAAGGCCATAGGACAGGCTGAAGCTGGAGCTTCAGCGATGCTTATGTGATGTCCAACATGCACGTAGGGGGGGTTCGCAAGGGAAGAAACAAGTTCGAAGGGGAAGGTACCAGATTTAAACGCTGTTTTTCAGAACGAAGCAGCTGGATGTTCTCTGGCCGGAATGTGCATTACAAGTTGGTAATGATAGCAATAATGCATGAAGGAGTGAGAAGTGTTGCAGGATTCCTCGAAGCTCAGAGGAGTTTCCTTTAGTCTGTGGTTTTACTCATTTGCTGCAGCACCGTAGCTGGCAATGAGAGATGCTGTCAAACCACAGAGTTGTGGAAGTGTAACTCTGCTTTCAAGTAAATATTTGTGGGTATCTATTAATGCTGCACTTTCCACATGACTCTGAATGTGCAGCATAATTCAGTGAACCATTGTGTTTCCCATTCCTCAATTTTTTATAAGTATTTGATATGCTCACAGGGAAGGAAATAGAAGGAGATTGTGAAGCTGCAGCTGACACATAGACAGCTCCTAGAACAAGCGTCACAGGATAATTTTCCTTACTCTTTTCTGTCTTGTGCTGCTTAATGAAGAGAATTACACTGTGAGCAGAGTCACAGCAAGACAGCTTGATGTTCAGAGCAGGTCTTTACCTGTCGTTCCAGTCATCCCCTCCTCCTGTGCGAACTGTGCTTCCAGGGTGGGCCTTGGTGTGTTTGTCCTGTTTTGGAAAATAAGACTTCTTCATTATATTAGTTAATAAAATTCATTTCTTGTTTGTATTTTGATGGAGATCACACTTCAACTACTTTCTGGATTATATTGCTTAGCGTGGTTACCTACAATCATTTCTAAAGCATTTCCCACCCAGCAATTCAGCAAGGTGAGGGATGAAAGAGGGAATTGCTCCACCAAGTCCATTGGAGTACAGTGCCAGATGAAATGAAACATAAAGGAGTATGCTCTAACCTGCCAGGGTGGATCCATCTGAAGCTTCCAGTGCAGGTTCAGCAACCAGAGGGCTTTATTCTTCTTACCTCACTTAGCAAGGTTGCTGCAGGTACTGTAACATCTTTGGGTGGCCTCATCCACCCAGTGATTTCTATAGGTTGTCCCTTCCTCCTCTGTTCCTGTGCCCATATCAGCTCGTGCACTGGGACAGATGACTGTGTTGCAAGCACTGCTTTGCAATTTGTGGCATGTCTTGGCCGACACCAGTGCCAGATGGTTTTCAGGGACAATCCTTGAGCAGATCCAAGAGCGTGTAACCAGCAAACAGAGCTGTTCTTGAGCAGCAGCATACATATTGGCAAGCGGGAAACTCACTTGGAGCTTTTGGAGAGTATTGGCAGGGGCATTGGAGCTCATCTAGTTCCTTGCTGTCCAACAGGCCGGCCAGGAGATGGAGGTTGGCTCACATCTGTGATGGGAGTGCTGCAGGGAAGGACAGAAGGAGGTGTCAGCAGGGTCCTGCTGACAGAAGATTAGCAGTCTGGTGTGGCTGGCGAGGTGCTGCTGGGTGAGCCCCAGCAAGCAGGGATGTTGCCTATGAACTCTGTGGTTCTCAGATGAAAGTTCAGTGCTGGTGTGCAGCCATGAGGAAGGATGCTGCTGTTCCCACTCACTATAAGCAAACAGTGCACCAGCCGTGGCATGTTAGAGCAGGAGATGGGGGGGACTGGAAAGACAAGTGGCCTTTTCAGTTGCCTTTTGATTGCCTTTGCAGCCCAAGTGAGCTGCTCCACACTTGGGTTGAAGTTTAAACAGGGGATATTTAGGTTAGATATAAGGAAGAAGTTCTTTACTGTGTAAGTGCTGAGGTGCTGGCACAGGGTGCCCAGAGAAGCTGTGGCTGCCCCATCCCTGGCAGTGTTGAAGGCCAGGTTGGACGGGGCATGGAGCAACCTGCTCCGGTGGAAGGATTTGGAATTGGATGTGCTTTAAGGTCACTTCCTACTCAAACCATTCTATATTTCTATGATTCCATGCATATTGTCTCGTTTCTCAGCTCTGTCGCTCTCGCCTCAGTGGCCCAGTAACAACTAGGCATGGCTCTGTCAGTTGTGTGTCATTCCCAGGTGTGCTTTGGATGCAAATGTTTTGGTTAGGACTGAAATAGTTTGAGATTCATTGAGGGTAGTGAGTTCATGTCATGAAGCGGGCTCAAATGTTGAAGTCCTTGTGTCATCTTCTCTTGGTTCTCCTCAGAAACAGTGGGACTTGTGTTTGGGTAAAGTTTGAGGAAGAATTCTAGGAAAGGAGGCCACAGACCCACGTTCCTCTGGAGCAGAACCTCCCATAGGTGTCTCTTTTGCCTCCTCCTCTACTGTTTTTGTTGTTCTGGTCTGCCTGGCAATGATATTTTACACCTGCCATTACTTTAATAATAAAAATAAAAAAGGGGAAAATATTCCTTGGTAGCTGTGTATATATTTGATACAATCTCCTTTTTCTGAGTCTAAGGCCATTGGAGGGAGGGGGTTATCTCTGGGCTGCAAACAACCATTCTATTAGTCTGTTTGAAGTTATCTAGAAAGTCTGTTTGAAATATAACCTCCTTCTCCTCCCCCCCCAACCTTCCTTCCCCTTAAATATATTTTCAGGCTCAGATCAAAATGAGACTGTACTGAATACAAAAACATTGCTTAAAAGCTTTTATTTTTAGCCCATTCTGGTAAATGGGGCTGGTCCAGCTTGATTCTAACCTTTATGCAAATTTAACTCTAATTCAGCACAATATTTATAAGATTCAGAGTTAATTAAATCCCAGTGGAGATCAGACCCTGTATGACCTCATTACAGTTATACACAACCGCCTAATTTCCCAGAACAACCACCGAGTGGAGGGTGCACGCATTTAGGGGCTGTATGGACATATGTACTGTCTAGATGTCTGTCTGTTACAGCTGAAATGGCAAGATTACTGCTCCTCACTTTAACAACTCTTATGGAAAATCACATTAGCTTTTGTTAATAGACTCTTTTTTTTCTTCCATGGGATCTTTAATCGATAGAAATGAAATTAAAGAGACATTAATTATCAAGCCTCAAGTTCCTGAGCTGGAAGGCATTTTTGAAATGCAACGTATTATTATTGCTATTAATTTTATTAGATAGGCCTCGGTTTTTCGCCCCTACTGCATGAAGAACTTCGCTGGATTTCACCTGTGTGCAAAGGGGGTAGCTCGAAGCCTCGTGCATTGCTGAGGTCTAATCTGGGATGCTTCAGCAGCTGAGAATTGAGTCAGTCTTTGTGTCCTTTTCATACACATGGTCTGGGATGTACAAAGGCACATATGTGCATCCAGACATGGGGGGGATCGTGTCATTTTCAATCTGAATACTTCTGATCTTGTATATTCAGCGGTCTAGCGTTTTGCCCCTCATTGCCATAGACACATGAAGGTTGGGAGTGGATATTTCTCAGAACTTTCATAGGGAAAAACTCCATTGAAGGGAGGAGGAAGGAAAACCTCTGTGAGCATATACTGTAGTCCAGAGTTGACTGAGACAAATGTGATCTGCTTGTAAATAGATTTCACTAAATTTGCATGAATTTCATGTGGGACAAAACTTCACTACTACTTTTCTTATGAAAATGAAACACTATTGTCCAATAAAACTATGGAATTACAATGTTTGGAATTCTGTCATGTACATGAAAAAGGAATATTTATGGGGTGTTTTTTTGGTGTGGTGTTTGTTTGCAGAAGAGCCCAGCAGGAGTGACTACAAGGAACTTGACTACAACTAACTGTTCCTGTATCTGCCAACTCCCATTATTTTCATAAGCAGATTCAGAACTGACTCTTTTGGCTCAATGCATAAAAAAAGTCTCTCGTGGTTTTTTTGTTGATTGGTTGGTTTAGTTTTCCTTTAGTTTTCTTTTGGTTTCTTTTACTCTTGAAAGGGATGAAAGGTAGGAACATGAGGTTCTGCTCTGTCAACGTGGTTTGCTCTTCCAGCACGTAAATACTTCCACCAGTTTATCCACGACACGTGCATATACATTCCCACTGGCAGTCCCACTTGCCATGAGAAGTCAGCAGCCTGCAGTGTTTGAATGTCATCTATTATGCATTTGATCAATAGCTGCAAGGACACATGTGGAAAGTTCTCACAGAGTTTACAAAACAAAGCATATACTTGTATTTGCTGAACAGTAACATCATTCCTTGATACAGCATTTGAGATAAACAACTAAAATTGCCATAATGGCCATCTACATCAGGGAACAGGCAGCATCCATAGTCATTTCTTTGCTATTACTGGATATGAATATGCTCAAGTCAGATGAAAGGTTAAATGAAATGAACGTGGGGTTGATGATGAGCAGTGACAAAGGCAAAGATAGAGCAGATAGACTGACAGGGACTTTATGGAGCAGTGAGTGACAGGACCTGTGATCTCTGTGCCCACAACTTTGTGCTATGGATGAGGCAGCTGCAATCTGTTCTGTTTAATGGGAGCTAAGCACAGCCCTCGGGCTGTTTGTAAGCTGCCAGGAAGCCTTGCACTGCACAAAGTTTGGGCACCTTGCTGAATTTCATGGCTGTAGGATTTGATAGTTTTTAAAGGGTAGGAAAGAGTGGGAAGTTTCTTAAATAGCTTTCTGCCAAATTGAGAACAGTATCCATATGCAGGTCAAAACTGCTCAGTGAATGGGGATTTCAAACTCTCTCATCTTTTTGTTCCATTCCTCCAGGAACAAACCAAAAAGTGACTCTGTGCCTGGGATACAGAATGCCAGGAAAAGACCAGTGGGTGAAGAGTATCATCAACACCAATAGACACATGGAACAACAAAAGCAAAAAGCCCTGCAGGCCAGAGAGAACAAAGTATCTTTAACACAGAAACGCCCTTTCTGAGGGCCCATGGGGATTTTGTGGTGGTTTGGGTTTTTTAGGTGGTTTTGCTTTACAATGCCTTCAAAGTTGCTCTAGTTCATTAATTTTTAACAATTTATCAGTATGGGAAGATAAATCCCCTGCAGTCCCTTTTAATATATTTTCTTCTTCTTTTCAAGTAAATGATTGATGAGCATCAATATAATTGTTCAATACAGAGTGGTTGCTAATGTAAGGACCCTGTTGCCAGAGGGTTCCTACCATAGTTTATAACCCTGCACAGATTGTCTGGTTAAGATCTTAAGTAGCCAAAGCTTTAAAAGTTTATGTGTGTGTATGGGTGGGGGAATGGAGAGAGCTTAGGAGTAAGCAAGGCACATTTCCATTAATCATGTTGCTTTCCTTTTGGCTGCTGGATTGGGCAATACATCTTTAGCTGTGTAGGTTGGGTGGGGAAGAGTTTGTGTTCGTATTTGCATCTGCAAAACAGGGCCCAAAACTTTGGCTGTTATGTAGGAGTCTCATTGAGAAGAAGATGTGGTCTGCTGGTGGAGGCACCGGGCAGGGGTTTGGCTGAGCTGGGTTCTGGTTTCATCCCTGTGGTGGATTTGCTGCACTCCACCAGTGCAGTTTGGTCACGAGCAGGAATTACTGAGCTGCTGTGTGACAGGGCGAGTTGTTGCTGCATCGTATCGATTGCATGCTCCTGCCCCAGGGGCTGGGGCTCATAGCCACTCAGGCAGTCTGCCAGTGGTCTTCACACCATTAAAACTCCTTTTGCTTTGGATGCTGGCATCAATACTGAGCTAGCTTAGTTCGTTGGATCTCCTGGGACAGTCAAGAGCCCATTTTGGGTAGGTGCTGAGCAGTCACAAAGCATAGTCCCTGCTGTGATCTCACTCACCATTTCAGGAGATAGGAAACAGATGGATGCAGAGACAGGGACTTTTCAGGTTCATTTAGTGTCTTGGGTCTTAAAGGAGCATGAAGCATCGAGCTGCATGGGAGTGTGCAAGGTCACAGCACCACTGCAGAGGAGCATAAGATGGGGACCGAGGGTGCAAGTCCCACACACACATTATGAGAGTTGTCACATCTCTGTAAGGCTAGACAATACAGCTGATGTGACAGTACATCAAACACTATATATAATCTGATGTCTTCACTAGCCTTTGAAAGCAAAACTGACATAAAAAAGGCAAGGGCATCTTCCTAGTCAGTTAATGCTATGGAGATGCTGTAGGGATTCTTACACTTCAGGTTTGCATCATGTGAGTTGAAGGAAAAATGAAGTAAATACAAATATTGTCTGGTGTTACTCTACATTTGGAAATCTGCAGTACATACGTTTCTAACTTGCTTTTAAGGACAGATCTGTGATAGGTTTTAAAAATAGATAATGAAAAAGACTGAAGCTCCCCAACAGAATAAGAGTGAGTCTCACGTATGAAAAGCTGCATCAAATTCTCACGGTAACCTGTATTTTAGTAAATAGAGAAAGTTTCTGTGGTAGCAAGATAACTCTTATGGCAACTGTGTATTTCGTGCCATTTTTTTACAAATGAACAGTTATTCTCCCCTCTAATACAGCTCCTGAGATGCATATCCATAATGCTGTCTGGCACCTCTCTGTGACAGCATTTAGATTTTCAGATCTGTATATTGGTTGATTCCTCCACATTTCATTCATCTTTTAGGTTTTCAGTATTTTCATTCCACTTCTCTGAATGGGGTAGAAAAGCCCTGTCCCGTTGTCTCTTGTCTGAGGTCCCCAGGAGAAGCTGTGACCTTCTAGTTTGTGATCTGTACCGAGACCTCCAAACCAGGCTACCTTATACTGCACAGAGGTGGGAAGTGATCTCAGACGGGTAAGGGGCAGAGGCAGAAACAACTGCATTCATGGGGAAGGAAGCATTAAGCAAATCCATTTGTGGGTACATATTCAAACAGAAGAGGCAATTAAGGGAGAAAAAATGACAACAGAGGAGAAGCAGCATCTTCTAACGTTTGCTCAGTGTGGACCTCAGGTTCCTCTGTGGGAGTTATTTAGATTTGCACCAGTGGAAGAGGCAGCAGAAGTGCCTCTCCACAGCCCAGTGCCCCACATCTCCTTCTACCATAAATTAACTGCTTTCCCAGTGACTTCACTGCACTAATCCCCAGAGCACCTGCTGAGATGACAGGGCTACACATTGCAGTCTGGTGCTGGTTCCCCGGACCTGGCTTTGGACAGTTTCAGGTGTGATTAATTCCTTGATTCTCACTTAGAGCTTTGCATGGACAAAGAGCCTGGTTTGCTCCCGTGAGGGGCATTGCAGAACTGCGATGGAGCAGTTTGCCTGGTAGGGAAGGGCAAGGTCTCTATGCTGCTTGGAGATTCATTTTTGAGAGGTCTAAATTACAAAACCATTCATTTTATTGAAAGAAAGGTTATAATCTTTGGAGGAAATACAGTACTGGAAGCAGCGACACAAACAGTGGTTGGATACATTTGGTGTGTTGGGCCTAACTGAACAAACCCCCTCCCAAACAATGCACCAGCCATTAAATAAAACTAATCACTTAGCCCAGAGCAGCAGAATGAGCTGGAAAAAGTAAGTCTTGCAAAGGCAAACAGTTGGCTTAGTTTAACCATCCCAATGTGTTTTACATGGCCGCAATCGATCTCTTGATGATGCTCTTGCTAGGGCGAGCTGTGATGCATCTGTGTCCTCCTGGGACAGATGATGGGACCTCATGGGAGCCCTGGGGTTTCCAGCTGCATCCATGGCTTGGCGCAGCACTGCTTTGCATGGCATGGTACAGCATGGCACGATAGGGCATGGCGTGGCACTGGCACGTTACCGTGGGCTCACGGGGATAGTCACTGTTTGCCTCCTTCCAGCCTGATGGGGAGTTTGTGATGTACAGAACCCAAACATGTATCAGTGCAGGGAAATGTTACAGGTTTATGAGGAGAGTGATTAAAAATGTATCAAAGAGCCTTGTAAAGCTTATGGTTCAAGTTAACTGTATGAAGTAAACAGCCTTTAAGTGTCTCCTGGGACTGTGACAGATAGTCTGTGGGTGTTACTGCAACATGGTACTAGTGATTGTTCTGGCCATCCCAAACTAATCACCATCTGTGTGTATGAGCCTCTTGGGAGCTCCTGGTTGTTGGACAATCATGGTTGTTAGCATTTTCAATCAGTTTCTGTGCAGCACAGATAGAAACCGTATGCTCCAGCCTTTATTTTCCCTACTCATGGAGAATTACTTATTGCAGCACTAAAAAGGGGATGTGGGAGTTCCTGCTAATTTTAGAGGGCATATTCACCCCGTGCGCCCAGTCGTGGTGATGTTTCCCTCTATATTCCCTGCTCTGGAGCACTGTGGTAAGGATTACACTGTTGTTTTGCTGCTGGCAAGGTGGATTGACATGCGAGTCCTTCGCTCTGCTGGCAAACCCTGCTCCTCATGGCCATGCTTTCTTTGTGACTCAAAGGCACTGACACAAATGCAAAACATTCGGGATCACGGTTGGGGACATGGAGTTTGGGGGGGGGGGGGGGGGGTATTGTCCTTCTTGGTAGTGAGAAATAGCTGCTGAAGTAGGGAGAACCAGAGCAGATCATTGCCTGAAGCAGGAGACTATGTGCAGTTGAAGTTATAGGCCCTGGGAGAGTTCCCAGCTGTACTCGCCTGGCTGTTGATGCAAGAGGCACTGCAGGCGAAGATGGCTCCGGGAAGTGGAGGGGCAAATCGGGGAGGGAAAAGGATGGCTCAGATCCAGGCTCGGAGGAGCAGAGCTGATGCTATAAAGAAAAAGCTCTTCTCTCATTCTGTGCTGAAGTGCAGCTCATCTCTACAATTAATCCTTTAAGAATTCAAATCCGGGGGCCTGGATCCGCACTCGTCAGCCGTTTGACATCTGTGCGGAGTGGCTGGAGCAGTGCTGCCGGGCCGGCTCTGCTGGAGCCAGCTCTTCATATGCACTGCTGCAGGCAGCCTGGCCTGGAAAGTGCTGAACTGTCAAACCTGGCATCAGGTCTAGTGCCCCCTTGTCCCCACCTCCCTTCCCCAGCCCCACATTTAGCTATTAAGTACCAAACAAAAGGGCTGTGAATGTGCGGAAGAGATGGCAGTTATTGTACACCAGAGGTAAAGAGGGGAGAAGAGAGAAATAGTGAGGAGGCTGATTCCTTCCTATTGCAAACAAGCTGGAGCTCTTGCATTAAATGAAACGTCCTTTTTGTTTTCATTGTCAATGTTGCCATCAGTTTTCTTGAGCTCTGCTCTCCTTTTCTCTTTCAGAGGATTTGTACCAGGCTCCTTATTAATTTTCCTTCAGCTGCAAGGCTGTGAAGTCAAGAGAGGGGGTGTGCTGCTGGTGGGGTTATTATTATTTGTTGTTGTTTCTGTGTCTGTGCATTTGTATGAACAGGAGCAGGTTCTGAAGAAGGAGTTTGAATGAATAGAGCAATTTCCCGGTGCACGGACAGGAAGCCTGCTTGAGTGGAGGGGGAGCTGTTCTCTGCATCACTTGAGTGATGGATCTGATATTTTTATTCATGTTGATGTGACCAAACAGTTCGTTCTCTCCATCTATGGATTGTGTGAAGTCTGGCACAAAAGAGCTTGTGGTCAGCACCATGCCTGAGGCACTGAAAGGAGGTCTGTGGCTTCCCACCCTTCTTTCTGGTACTTGAAAGAGATGTCTCACTGGAAGCTGTATTCTGGTGCTTGCAGACCCAATTGGCAAGTAATTTGTGTTTATCTGTTGTCAAAAGGGACAGTTGTATGTGATTAGGTGTATATTGATTATCTGATTTAAAGCATAGATGTTTCCACATAAGCTGTGCTGTGCCTCAGTCTCTTTCAGAGCACTGGGATGCTCCTCAGCATCGTGCAGCAGAATGGGTTTTGCATCACTTTGGCTATGATTGGCTGTTGCTGCCCTTCAGCCTGGCTACCCAAGGTGTTAGAATTTGTAGAATACTATGGAGTCCACCTAGGATCTGAGAACTGCTGTTGGTCGGGTAGCATCCCTGAACTCACACTGCAGGCATGTTTACATGAGCCTAACCTATAGGTTCCTTCTGAAGGGAGCAAAATATTGAGAATTCAGAGAGTTAGTGCCCCAAGTGTGTTATAAGATCCATAATCACCAGCACCATGTCTCTTAAATGCATGGTTCTTTATCTGTCAGCCTTGAATGCCATCATGGGCTGGTGTGAAGTGAAAAAAACCCCTCTGACTGCTTCATATTAACCACCATTGTACAGCCCTCATGACGTTATCACTGTGTCTGCACTTGAGAACACTTTGTTGATCGTAACAAAACATGCTTCTGGCTGCTGGTAACCCAAGTGTGTTTCCACAGGCTCAGGAAGCAGGAGGAGGTCACTCTGGGTGGAATCTGGGCAAACATGCTTCCGGACACCATCCAGGCCCAAGCTGGGTGAATGTTACTGTGCAAAGCATGGCCCACCTTCTTACAAAATTCAAACTGGCTTTTCAGTGAGGTGGCTAAGCCTGGAAAATTTGTTTCTTTTGGTTTTCCCTTCCAGTCTGTGAAGGTTTTGCCTCCAACCGGAGAGTCAGACTGTGAGGAACAGACCTCCGTGGTGAAGTGCCAGTGTTAAAGGTGCAAATGGCTCTTTGGCAGGACTGGGTGAATCAGTGCATACTGCTGCCTTGCATTCATGTAAGAGCTCAGCTGTCACAGCAGAGCTTCTCTTGTATAGGCCACTTGAAAAGTCTGGACAGTTAGGTTTGTCGTTACAAGTGAATTAAAGAACACCAAAGGCATTCCAAGGTACCTGAATCAAGCTGTACAATTTACAGTAGTCTTCCAGCTTTGTCCGGTATGGCCCTTGCATGGCCCAGGAGGCAGCTGGACCCAGAGATGGTTCTTAGCCCCTCCATGCCAGCTCCCCCCTGCATGGGAGCTTCTTAGACACCTTTAAGTGACTTGCATAGAAACAAGTGTCTGCTTCTACCTCATATCTCATGTGCCTCTTCTACTCAAACGCTGGGCAGATCTGTCTCTGCAGAGGACTTTCTGTGAAGACCTGAGCAGGTACCTGGGGCTCTGGAATGAACTGTGTTTTAGTTGGCAGGACATGACCCATCAGCTTATGGCCTTGCGGGTGAATTCCGCTTCGCGAGGCCAGGCCATGTGCAGCATGTGGTGAAACATGAAAACAGCCTGTTCTGAGTGGTGTGCAGAGCCAGTTAACCTAAGACATCATTTGTTAGGAGCTATTTTTTAGCTCTTTACTCCTTTTCCTAGGATTATGTTTTCAGAATAGCAGGTCTGATTCTTCTGTCAATACTCAGGCAAAATCAGAAGACTTTTATCTGAATTAGGACCCATAAATTAGGTCGAAATGCAACCAGCTGTATCCAGGTTGTCTATAGAATCAAAGAATCAGAATGGTTTTTATTGGAAGGGACATTAAAGCTCATCCAGTTTCAACCCCCTGCCATGGGCAGGGACACCTTCCACTAGAGCAGGTTGCTCCAAGCCCCTGTGTCCAACCTGGCCTTGAA
>JANRGW010012253.1:619-10650 GCA_024733675.1 Psilopsiagon aymara | reverse complement strand
CCGTTACCCCTTGTCCTATCAGTACAGTCCCTAATGAAGAGTCCCTCCCCAGCATCCTTATAGGCCCCCTTCAGACATTGGAAGGCTGCTATGAGGTCTCCATCCAGCCTTCTCTTCTCCAGGCTGAACAGCCCCAACTTTCTCATCCTATCTATAATATGAACTATTAAAAAAAACAAACCAAACAAACAAAGAAAAACTTCACCTAGACAATGTTATTTTGCAGAGGTTTTTAGCCTTCTTCTAATATGTTGTTAGGCAGAAGAGGGTTTTGTTACTCAAGCTATTGTTCCCAGGACTGCCTGCTGAGTAATTCCAAGGTTACAAAAGGAAATACAAACAAAGAAACTGGGGTGGGGAAAGACATCATGTGGGAATAATACTGTTCTTTACAAAGAGCACTAGGAGCTGAAGAGGAAAACCAATAGAAAATGTTGTCTCAGTGTCATTCTCTGTTGTTTTCTCTGTTAATTTATTCTCTCCAGCATGTCAACAAGAAATAAATAATGTGTTAGAAATTCGGGAAATTAAGAGGTCATGACAAAAACAACTGGTAAAAGAGATTGCAATCTGAATTATCCAGGGGAAAGACATTTAGAAGTGAGGTGGTGCCAGTGATGTGGAAGGGAAAAGAAAAGCAGAAGAAAGCAAAAAAGTCTCAGCTTATAAACACAGGCATTTACTGTAATTCAGCTGATAACACCCAGCAGATAGCATGTAGCCAAGATCCTGGCTGCCATTAGCTCTCTCGCCACTGCCAGCCCACAAGGGCAGAGGTTGGGCATGTCACCGGCTCCTTGACAGGAGGCAGCGTGCTGTCAGGAAGGTCTTGCTTGCTGTGAAAAATCGTCAGAGGTTTACCTTGAAACTGGGTTTTCCTGTCCGCCTGGTATTGCATTTACATGCCCCAGAAACATCTCTTCCATTGTTTTTCCCTGGCCAGCTAGGTGTCAATAAGTACCAGGATTAAGGAGGTAGCTCTATATCATGACAACCCGAGAGGAACTAGAGGCTACTTGCTATTGTTTGAAACTGCAAGAAATGCTCCAAGTAAATTAGACGCTTTGGAATTCTCAGTTGCTTTATTTTTCCTCTCTTCTCTGCTGTCCTCTTCTGTAAGAGGCAGCAAACCGTGCTGGGAGGATACATTCCACGCATATGAATACAGAGACACTAATTCTTGCACAGTCAGTTGATTTCTAAACCTAGGCTAATATTGCACAGAAAAAGCTGCTGGTGTTAAAGGATAGAATGGCTAGCTGCTTTGCTGTCCCATGATCAGCCCAAAGCTCCTTATCTGATAGATAAAGTGAAAAATCTGTAGCATGTGTGCAGATGTGCAAGGTGTGCAGGCCAAGGTACTTATCGCAGGACGTTTGAGGGGCTAAGGAGTGTGCTGCAAGAGGAGAAACAATGAAGCTGAGAGCAGTGGGCTCCCCAGCCATATCCCTGTTGGGAAGAAGCTTACACAACTGCAGAATATTCTTTTTCACTTCCATATTAAAGCAACACTGTGGGGGCTATAGTCTTGCTGCATGTCTGTTCTCTGCGAGGATTAACTTGCAGGTGGTTTAACTCAGGAGTTGTCAACCCAAGCCACAGGGAGATGTCTTCTACCGCATAAAAGATTAAATGAATCCATGCAGTTGCTCTCTTCTGTCTTTCAGGTTTATCTTTGGAAATGTGCTGCTCTGGCTTGAGCATGATCCTTTTGATTTTTTTGTGGTCTCACCTGATCAGTTAAACACTCCTTTTGTTAGAATGTGCCTCTATTAGGCTGAGCTACTGGTGAGCAAAACCACCACAGTCCGTGAACAGGGATATGGGGATCTTAAAGAGCATCTGCCTCACCAAGCCTTGTCTGTCTCAGTGAAAAGATTTCAACACAGCGCTGAAAGTGCAGTAAACATCAAACAAGTGATATAGCCTGTTATTTAGGAGAATGGCACAGCGAAAAGATCCAGTCTTACCAGAAATGAACAAAAGGCAATATTGTACATTCCTTACCTTGCTCTAAATAAGCTTTCTAAGCCTTTTTCCTTATTATGCTTCAAATTATGCAGCATTTTTAAAGGTATCACTAGCAGTCCCTATTCCACCTCCTAGCTAGTGTTTTGGATGACAGTCAGAGGATTATCTCTTGTATGACTTGCGTTTAACTTAGACCATGAGTTTGGGTTGAGTATTTTGCAGATTAACTGTTCTGAAGCAAATTTGATTGGTGGCAATCACCTAAACAGGTACAGGATCAGTAATTTGTGCAGCGAAGGCAATGGGACAGGGTACATTTATAATGCTCCTGTTCATTAGTTTAGAGACCAGGGTTCTTGTAGGTCAGCTGTCTAGCAGGAGGTGAGGTGGGAGGTGAGGTGGGAGGTTGGCTGCTCTATTGGCATTAGCAGTCACAGCAGAGCAGGCATCAGAAGTTGAGATGCAGGAAGGGCCTGAGTGACTTCGTGACTTGAAGCTCTAGGAAGCCACTCCAGGTGATTTTTCCACACAAATGTGATATTCTGGCTTACTCTGCTGAGATATTTTGGCCTTTCTCTGTTTAGTGTGAAGAGTTTGGACGCACATGTCTGGGCTATGCCTTCCTCTTAGGGTCAGGAACCCAAATTGTAGTGGTTGCAGGGTCAAGGATGGAACTGTCCCAGAGGACTCAAGTACCCTAAAAGGTGAAAGAGCAGAAGTGAAAGCTGTTACTCTGAGGGCTATGGAACATGTCACCAAGATAAGGCCAGCAGGAGACCTTCCTGAGTTCACAGCTCCTTCTCACACTTCAAACTGACAAGAGATATGCCTCTTTTCCCCCATTCAGTTTTGGGGGATTTCATCTGTCCTACCCTTCTGTAAGGCATTTTCTGAGATCACAGGCTGTGAAAGTGCACTCTCCATTTTGTTATTCATTAACTGCCTTCAGCTCTTTAGTATGCCACAGTATCCTCCTGCGAGCCAGGGAGAGAGATGACAGAGCAAAGGGCAGCACAGAAAACATCAAGAAGCCAGAAAAGCAGGAAAAGCATAGAAATATTGTTTCATCCTTTTCTTACAGCCACTTATTTCCATGCTGAAAGGCAGCATGTGGGCTGAGATGCTTTACTTTTGCGTTTTACACTGAAATAACAGGAACTGCTCCCCGCTTGCCACTGAAGAGGAACAGCCCAGTGCAGTTCTAGTTTGGTGGTATTAAACCACGGCCATTAAACTAATACACCACTGGGAAGTGAGGAGAAGAGCTGTTTAAATACTCAGCTTTCAAATACAGTGTGTCACCTACTACATCATATAATTTATCTCGGAAGGAAGGGGCTGCAGTTTTCCTTCATAAGACCAGTTTCTGCTTTTCACAGATGCTCATCAAGATCATACTTAAGTGACATAAAATACCTGAGAGGACTTTTTCCTTTTCAATTGTTTCCACTATTTATTTTCTTATTCTGTAAAGCAGAGCTCTGATGGCCTACTCTGTTTTCCCACCTTCCCCCAACTTATGAATTTATTAATAGCTGTAAGTGGGTTCCTGACATATCCAGGAAATACCCATGTGCTCAGAGCCCTTTTAATATGCAGTAAGATTAGTGAAGAAAGATTGCTAAGGGCCTCAAATACCAAGCTAGAATTCAAGGAGGCCAGAATAGACCCTCCTCAGAAGGTTACCTTAAGACCCTTGGGAATGCCCTGTTCCCATGGGTTTCAATCCCTGTGGAGCAAGCATGCGCTCTTTTATTTCTCCCTCAGCTGCACTGTAGTAATGGTATTCAAAGGCTCTAACATATAGGAAATAGATATATAAGCTTGTAATAGCACATTACTTATCTTTTTAAAAGTACCTGTTGTCTCCCTGTAAAAGAGATCTTTCTTTAGAATGAATTAATTGACAATAAGCTAAGCAGCGTCATCCCTGCATCCATTACTACTGGAGGTCATCTCCCTTAAAACTTTCAGAGGGAATTCCTTTTACGCCTAGACATATGAAGCAGCATGAGCCATGCAGTCACAGCCTGGCACACGCAGCCCCATCAGCACTTCAGCCTCAGTGCCACCCAAGTGCTAAAAGCAGCTGCATTTAGAGTCCAGGAGTTTTTCCAATGAAACTTATCTCGCTCTGTAAGCTATTCCATCAAGCAATGCAAGAGTGGCAGAGTGGCCCTTGGAGACAAGGAAGCAGTACTTAAAAAAGACTAATTGGGATTAATATATTCTATTTCTACTGTGAGAATTATTCACGAAAACATCTTGCAAACACAATGTGACAAGGCTAAGAAAGCATACAGGCACATTCACCTATTCTTAGCCCAGTGTATAAAAATTTTCTGGTTTGAGGCAAGGACTCATTTACTGATCACATTTGAACATTTTTTTGGATTAATTGAGGCAGCTGCTGGTAAAAAAACTGCTGTAGCTTGAAAATCACTTGAATGTTCTCACTGGAAGCAAACTGCTATTCCTGGGTACTTTGTGAAGCAGAAAGGGGAAAACACTTCTTACTTCAGTCTAAGTTTCATGAGTATTGGCTAAGAAGTTGCTCGGTATTGCCAAGTTAGGAGACCAGTTTTATGGTGAAGGAACTGGGAGAATATTTAACATGTTTCAATTCCAGTCTCCCGATGACACTGGAGGCAGCACCTCAGGTCTTTACATCATTATAGAGTCAAGCATGTTTTGCTTTTACCCCATCATATAATCACTGCTATAAACATCGGTCTGTCCATATTTATGAACACACTTCACTTTACACACAGAACAAAATCACTGGGGTTGAACTGGATGCACATTGTGCCAGGTTAGGCGTATTTCTGAGTCTTCAACATATCAGTACCTGTTACTATGTTGGCAAACTACAAAGCCTATAGGCAGGGTGTGCCCTGATAGTGTATTTACATATTGCTCACAAAATAGGGCTATCTAATGTTTCCGTGATTTACAGCAGCCAATCAATGGCTTCACTAGTTACATTATAAAGCAAGTGAATCCAAATTGTGAATTCTTCAGAAGTGTGGACATATCAAAGAAACACCTTTCTTAAGATCAAAATACACAAATAAGAAAGCACAGCTGACCTGCAGCACATATCTACATTTTCTCCTAGCTTCTGGCAAATGAAGTATTGCAAATTAGCTTAGCCTTTTCTACAGAAAGGTTACATGAACTTGTACTACTTTGGGCTGTGTCAGGATTTACAGCCTGCCCACCAGCACCACCGGAAAGGTCGATGGTACAAGTTCTCTTCATTTTGTGCCCTGAGCATGATACTCAACAGGAAAATCAGAGGATAGTAATTCATAGCTGTGATTACAAACCTTACTCAAAAATTTAACTCTGCTACAACATGCATTTAGAGCAAGTTTAATACAGCAGTTTAGAATTAGTCTTGGTACAGAGGGAAAACATTATAGTTCCTAGTTAGGTAACACGCATGTCTCTCAACATGTGTATTATCCCAATCCAGAAGTACCAAGTTTTGATTGCTGCAGTGTGAAAGAATATTCCTCCTTGGACAGTTGTCCATCACTCTTTAAATAGACTTTCAAACTGTTTTGTACTCTATCCCGCCTTTGCCATACTTACAGGTTCAATGCAAGGCAGAACACAGTATGTACCAGGGCATTTATTTGCCTACACCAGTAACACAGTGCCATAAACTAGAGCACGTCAGATGGGAGATTCCCATTAGAAAGTACTTGAGACTGAGCCTCTAAACCTGCTCATAATAAGACAGGATCATGCAAAGTTAATGAACACTGATCTTACATTTCTGTATCACACAAATGATTAACAAAGTTTATACCAATTGGTACTTGTCTGTCAAGCCCCAGTGCTGCCATTTGAAGAGGCTTTTAACAATAAAATTACTAACGAGTAACTGACATATTTTTTGACTGTCAGAATATGTAAAAGCTCTTTTTTTTTTCAGCTAAATTTCTCTTGAAATGTGTGCAGGCATGTATTTCCTGCTTCCAAACTGAAAATCAGATTACTGTCTTGAGTACTAGCTGGAGTCTTGATGAATGTTTATTTGGCATCATGTTCATACTGTTCTGCACAAGTGCACAGAATTAAAATAATAATTTCTACTTGATTTCATGCTTCTCTGCCTTAATGGTCTCTGATGTTTTTAGCAAATCTATTATGCATACTTAAATATAGAAAAGACATACTGCAAGGGAAAAAAAGAAGAAGAAATATAAACTGGTGACCAAATTTACTCCAAAGTGAAGTTGGAAAGAAAACTGCAAATGTGACTTCTGCTAGGACTTGCCACTGTGTCTTTCCTGGATAATATGACACTGAGGTATTCATAATAATCAGTGGTGTACCCAAACCAATTTTCTGCTTGTCTCTACAGAATCTTGACAACTCCTGTTTTTCCTTTAAGAGCAGTTGAACATAATTAGCAAATTGCTCAAGTCTTGATTAAATGTCATTTTGTGCATCTTCAACTCCTTTTCTAAAGCCACTCATTACCTGCTCAGCTTAACCCCATGCAAGTCAAAGATCTTGTCACCAAATAAAGGGAAATTACTATTTTACTCAGCATCTCAACAGCATTCACTGCTTTCCATCCAGCACAGATGGTGAGTACCCAGAGTGGCAGGAAGAGATACTGAAAGGCTGCTAAAACTCCCAAGCAGAACTGGGGTTGTCATTTTGGATGCCATTGTCAAAAGTCATGTCTTGGAAAAGCATCCCTTTGGGGAGTGGCACTGCAGTGCCACAGAGCAATGACATGCTGAGAGTGCTCAGGCAGTCTTATCTGTGCAGGCACTCAGGAGAGATTTCAAGGAAAGAGATGGAAGATAATGTAAATACAAGTGACGGTGTGTAACATGTACAAGCAAACATTCTCACCCCCTGAGCCACACCAGCACTGTTTTACTGCTCACAACTCTGTTGCCCTTCAGCTTTCAGTGTCTGTAAATATTTGCTATTTCATTCAGGCTTGGGTTTAAAAGAATGAGGTCAAAGCAGCTTATGTTTAATTTAGAGTAACTGGGAGCTGAAAAAGTGAAATGCTGCCATTTGCATTGCAACAAATGGACTTTCAGTAGGAAAGCTCAGGTATCTGTTCTGGGAAGGCTGAAGTGTTAGCGACTTCACCATCACTCACAGCTTGTTCAACTGTTGTCACCACCTAAAGATTGCTTTCATTTATGTGTTTGGTTTTATTCTTTTGTTTTGTTTGAATGCATTGATATTAATACACTTTGCAAGACCTGTTTATGGCTTATAGTCTTAGGATCTCACACCAGGAGAACTAACACTCCCCAGTTACAGCTCTGTAAAAACGGAACTCAGCTCCTCTCTGGTATTGTACATGAACACACATGTTCACACACTTCAATATGGAAGGCATTTCTTAGCATCTGCCCTTTTCTTATTGCCCAGCTTCCTAGACAGAGTTGTTCCTTCTGTGTAGGTTCTTGTCTTCCAAATTTGGCTATTTTGTGCTCAATTCCAGCAGTACCAACATAGTAGCTGGTAGAAATAAATCATGAAAGGAACTCTTATATTTATGCAAGAATCTGTTAGTACAGCTTGTCATGTCTAGCATTTTTAATATGTCCCTCTTTTTCCCCTGGTAGAAAGAAGTCCAGAACATGAGTATTTATTTGGAATTCTCTACCGTTGCTATGCTATAACCAGGGGTATTTTACAATTATGTCTTTATTGTCTCAACATAAATCATGCTTTAAATTATTAAATAAACCTTAGCAAAGACATAGGATTTAATGCAGTGCTGTCTGTGATTGATTTGCATGCAAATAAAATAGCATTGGACCTCTCCCTGAAAAAATTAATTTTTCAGGAAGCTGTGAATTTTGCATATTTAATTATTGCATAAGCTTTTTTGTTTGGTATTGTTCTGGCAAGTCTCTATTTTATTAGGCCTCTGATGATTTATAATAATAAATGTTTGTTCAGCAACAGCTTGTCCAAGATCATTATCTTACCAAATATACTTTATTTATCCTACCTGATTTTTAACCCTTGTGTGGTTTTTTTTTCTTTCTCTTGACACAATGTTCAGCTGGAATGTAGTCAAGCTCCCTTAGAAAATAATTCATAGCAAATTAAGGTCACATGTTTCTGGAACAGGCACTGGCTAGTACTTGAGCATGCAAGCTACGCCACCTGCAGAATCTGTTGTGTGCTCTTGGTGAATGCTGACTGCTCTCATAGTGAGGTATCCTCCAACCTTCCTGCAGAGTTGTTAGGCACTTAAAAAGACAGACTTTTTGCATTGGCAGGATGCTGGATGCTACTAACTGGTATCAGTGGGAGTCCTGCTCTTGTTATCACAAGAATGCGAAAACTACAGACTGTTAATATCGTGTTCCTTTGAAGTTTTTGGTATGCTGTACGCCTAACTCTCCAATGGAGACATATGTCTGCAGTGTAATAGGGAATGAGATAAGCCCCATCTCAGGTAACTCAGCTAAGGGATATTGGTTTAGATCCACAAAATGGATGCCAGCTTGGCTCTGCTTTCCCAGCTCTGGAACCAGCCTTTTGTTGCTATACCTGGGTCCACCATGCCCTTAGTGGAATGCAGTGATGATGGAGTCCCTAACAAAAGCAAGCCTGCTTACAATACCGTCTACATCTGCAGAGGGAAACACTGAGTAATACATTATGGCCTCGGTCATCCTCTCTGAGAGATGATGTGCTTGTCCCCTGATGGAAGGGGTCCTTATGCCATTCATAACATACAGATCTGAAGGTTTTCCTGACCAGATCAAAGCAGAACCAGAAGGGAGAAGGGAGAAATAAAGCCCTGTGTTCAGGTGCCCAGGATTTATCACAGGAATACTGGAGATTTAGGTTCAAATCCATCCTCCTTATTTGAAGCAGAGAATTGAACTTGACACTTCTCCTCATCCCTAATCAGAGTACATTAACCATGAGACCAGACAGTCAATCTCTCAGTTTTCCTCTACCTTCATCTCAAACACAATTAAAGCTGGCATCACTTACACACAGAACTTCAAGAAAATAAAGGAGAGATTAAGTTCATCTCAGATATCAGTGGCCACAGAAATTTTCTGTAGGAGAAGCAAGAAGGGCAAAAAACCTCAATTCAGATGAGGCAGAAAATAGAAGATGCATAATACTGAGACAGATATAGTAACAGAGTGTGGGTCTAATTCAATGCCTACTGAAATCATGAGCTGTATTTCCACTGACATTGCGGAGTGTGAATCAGCACATGGATATCCAATTTGACATTTTTTAAACAATTTCTTCAGTTTTCACTGAAAAAAAAAATGCTGACATGGAATTCAAGATAACAGTGGGATTTGTACTGCAAATTGTATTGATCTAAAGGCAAAATAAATATTCCAGTGGAATAAATAACAGGCGACGGTTTTACTGAAGTTCAATAACATGAACTTCAGTAAAAGTTTGGACTCCCATTTAATTTGTTTGCTATATAATGCTTTCACAAAAATAGTTTATGACATGCTCATGTGGAGATCCACCTGTTTGGAGAAGTTGTAACTGATTATTCCAAAAATTGCAGCCTTATATGACATTCTATTTCCTATGAGGCTAATATCCACAAGATATTAGAAAATCATTGAACTTCATTTCTGATGGTCAGAGGTCATCAGATCTACAGAGAATCAGCAGCCATACTTCAAGAGAGAAAAAATTCTGAAACTTAGACCTTAAATAGAAGGGAGGAGGTATATTATTTTCCCCTTGCTGTTATAGTTTTGTTCTTTAAGCCTGGCTTCACTCCATCATCCTTCACCACGTGTGTGTATATCTTATAATGAGAAATCCCATACAAATGGTCTCAAGTGATATATCTTTTACTATGCCAGCTTTGATCCCTTTGTCATCATTACAAGTGCCAGATTCCTACTAATACTGAGTAGTAACTTTTCTAAGCCATAAGAAATGCTTACCAGGTAATATATACTATTCAAATCTGAAATTGCTAAAGCTGGCTTTATGTCTTATCATTCAGAACCTCTAACTGCCTATAAGAAGTCTAACAACCGGGGGGGGGGGGGGGGGGGGGG
>JANRGW010012252.1:0-55409 GCA_024733675.1 Psilopsiagon aymara | reverse complement strand
GGCGGTGTTCAAGGCCGGGTTGGACAGAGCCTTGGGTGGCATGGTTTAGTGGGAGGTGTCCCTGCCCATGGCAGGGGAGTTGGAACTGGTTGATCTTAAGGTCCTTTCCAGCCCTAACTGTTCCGTGATTCTATGAAACTCTGAAAAGCTTTTGAAATAGTATTAAAGTTGCGCTTACTACACGCAAGGGCTGTTGCTGCATTTTATCCCCTCCTGCTCCCTCTGTAAGTATGCTTTTGAGAAGAGCTCCCTGGTGATCCTTTACTGATATTCTGGTTTTAACTACAGCTCTTCAGCCCTGTGTTTTTACTGCTGTAGCACAGGCTGTTGTACATACAATGGAATTGGCTCAGTTTCAATGATGCAAGGAAGTGTTTTAACCACAAAGCCCACTGTGATTTGCCGTGATCACTCGAAATCAGTTGTGCGCATTGAGCCTCCAGGATGTTGGTACTCTCTGTAGAGGAATGAAGCTTTGCTGCAGCCAGTGTGAGATTAGCCTAGAATGCTTCTGAAAATGCTGTTAGGGGCCTGGAGGTGAGAGGGAAAGTCTGTCTGACTGCTGCTCTTTCTTATTGATACTTATGTAAAACCACTGGAAATCATGGGCTACAATGCAGTTAATTATTCAGAGCTGTGCTACACTGTGTGAGAAAGGGTTTTATCTGCCCATGTTACACATCCACTAGCTGAGAGGTGTTTTAATTGCATACATCAGGTTTGTGATTATTTATTCCCTCTTAGTGCACCAAAGCATATGACAGATTTGAGCTTATTTTTTTTTTCCCCTTTATAAAGTGTGCTTCCCAGGCAGGGGAGCAGCCTGAGGTAATGAACAAGAGAAGAAGCTCTTGGAAAATAGTAGTAACTAAGCATCACAGAGTGCCAGCAAAATGTTGTAGTACAGTGCTGCTCCAATGGCAAAGATGTGATCCATGTCTGGGCTCTTAAGTAAACTTGGTCCAAACCTTGTCTCACTGTTTCCTGAATTCCAGTGGGATACACTAATATATATAAAATATGCAGTGTTTGTATGGTTTTTGTGCTACCCTCCTAATCTCCCAGGGAGCTGATTCAAAATATTTTGAGTGGTTTAGGCAAGAAAATATGAAAACAGCTTCTCTAGATAATTTCTGAGAGTGGTGGCTTTATGGCAAGTCTGGCTGATGGTACAGTTATCCTGTCAGCGTCCTGCTTGCTGCTTTTCACCTGTGCTGCACTTGTGCATGTGTCTTTAATGGCCAGAGAGGAAAAAATAAGGACTTGGATTTGCTTGCGTGTTTAAAAAAGGGAGTAGAGGGAATAATGTTTACTTTAAAAACCTTAGGCTGAATGCTGACTTCAGGGTCTTGGGACCAAGATTATGTCAGGTTTGTGGATCCCTTAACTTAGAGTGTCAGTCAATGCTCTGAGCAAGACCAAAATCACAGAATCATAAAATCGCAGAATGGTTTGGGTTGGAAGGGACCTTAAAGATCATTCAGTCCCAACTCCCAGCCACAAGGCAGGGACACCTTCCACTAGACCAGGTTGTTCCAAGCCCCATCCAACCTGGCCTCAAATACTGTCAGGGATGGGGCAGCCGCAGCTTCTCTGGGCAACCTGTGCCAGTGCCTCACCACCCTTGCAGGAAAGAACTTTTTCCTTATATCTTGTCTAAATCCACCCTCTGTCAGTTTAAAGCCATTCCCCCTTGCCCTTTCCCTACGTGCTCAAAAGCCCCTCTCCAGCTTTCTTGTCAGGTGCTGGAAACTGCCCTAAGGAGCCTTCTCTTCTCCAGGCTGAACAAGCCCAACTTTCTTAACCTGTAGATGATGCTAGGGTGAGTAATTGAGTTCAGAACTCTTAGCTCAATGAAATTTGGTATGGTTGTGTGAATCAAAGGTGTTAACCCCTGAGTTTCCATACAGCAGCCCAGAGTTTCCCAGCCAGCTGGGTTTTGTGCAAGGAGTATAACAGGGCGCAAACCAGTCACTGTGTCTGACCTGGGTTATCTGGGGCCTCGGTTCCCATCCATCCTCTGGTAGAAATTCCAAGCAGGGAAGTAAAAACACATTTGTTGCCAGTTTTGCAGGGGTTTTACTTCTGTATTGTGAAGGTTCTGACTAGAAGGCATTAAGAGACTCAAAAGGTGTTGATTTATTTCCGTTTTGAAAAATAGCTTGATGCAAGTGAGTGTTTGCAAGGAAGCTGGAGTTGTCAGAGTAAGCAGAGGATATTGTTTCAGGCTGTATTTATTTTCACAGAGTGGTTTTTTATCGAGCAAGTATGCTACATGAAGATGAATAGCCTGCTCTGCACTCTTCAAATATCTTTTCCTGTTTTGAAGGATTCTTCTTTAATCTTCTTATTAGAGTTTCCTGGAAAGTTGGTGCCTCTGTGGGGAAGCAGAAAGAGGAACTAATTGTGTTTGATTCCTCAAATGTACCTACTCCCTGAAAAGCAGTATTAAAGTGGATAAATCAACATTAGCATGCTTCTTTTTAGCTGTGATTGCCAGCCAGACTCTTGCCAAGGGGCAAGCAATGTGCCTTTATCCTATGCTCAGGCACAAGCAGAGCTTGGTACATGAGCAGGAGAAGAATTTGCTGCATATGTGGGATGTCCTAGACATGGGGAAATCCTTCTCAGAGCTTTCTGCTGTACTTTGGTGCCAGGGAGATCTTGTGCTCAGAGGGAGGAAAGGATCAGGGTGTGAACGGGTCTTGTTCCCCTCTGTGTGTTTGAGATTATGGTGCTTGGCTGTGTCTGTGTCATGGGGAGGGAGCTGACAGTAAGATTGATTAAACCTGTGTAAAGTCAGTGATATCCATGTGTTCACTGCAGGAATGTCTTTGTTGAGAGTAGAAGTTTTGGGTATCAGGAAATGAGTGTCTAGCATGGGTGATGCTAGAGTGTCCAGCTTGACAGGTTTGGACTTGGCTGGAGCTACCAGCTTGGCTTGAAGCACAGAGGCCCAGTTGGGTGTAGTACAGTGTGCTAGGCTTGGCTTAATGGGTGGCTTTTTTCTATGGACAGTCAAGAAACCATGGGGCTTTCAGTCTAAACTGGTGATCTGTGCTTGCATAATGAAAAATCGGTGTTGTCTGTGGTGGTGTTCCCCCATAACCTGGAAAACCTCAACCTTTAACCCATAACCCTGTTGAAAAATAGACACAGTCAAAACTCAGACAATTTAATATCTGTGCATTTTTCTGATTGTGCTTAATCTGTAGTGGCTAATGACTTTCTAAACTCAAACTGATTTCCCTCTTCTTCCATTGTGACAAAAGACACAGCTGCCCTTTGTGCCTTCAACCTGATTGAGCTCAACCATCTGCTTTCCTGCTGGGAAGAAACACTAGGAATAAGAGGCCTTTTTTTTTTTTTTTCCCAGAGGCAAATATTTCCCTTTTTCATCCAAATGATAGTCTTCAACAGATTAAGCATCTGTTGTGTCATGTCTCACTGAAAGGAGGAGTCAGCATGAACTTCCTGGGTAACAAATTGTGTGAATTTTGGGGAATACTCTGCTGTAGCTGCATGCAGGTATTCTAGTTCTGACCATTATGTTGCCCTTGCCAAGGGATTTTTGGTCAACTTTTTCTTTCTTCTAGATGGACAGGAAAAGCACCTTAAAATACCTTTGGGCCCTAGTATGATGCAGGCTGAGTGTTAAGAGTATTTCTGGATTTACTATGTTTAGCTTCTAGGTGTCCTTTCTCTTTGCACCCTCTTTGAACATTGTGTCTTGAGGAGGATAACTTCTGTGCCTAAGAAGAGTAATCACGGGGTCCCACTGCTAATGATTTATTTTTCCCTACAGAAAGAAATTCAAGCCATGAGTCAGTGCCATCACCCCAACATTGTATCTTACTACACATCGTTCGTGGTGAAAGATGAGCTTTGGCTGGTGATGAAGTTACTTAGTGGAGGTGAGTGGTCTAATTTCTTTACCCTAAAAGGCAATGTAAAAAGCTGTCTTCCTGTAACGCACTTTCCCTTGTTTGCCTCCTAAGCTTCCTCTTTGTGATTAAGACATTTCTTAGAATCATAGTAATTTATGTTGGAAGAGACCTTTAAAATCATGAAGTCCAACTTTGAACCTAGCACTGGCAAGCCCACCACTAAACCATATTCCTAACTGCCACAAACTTTCTTCATTTTGCCCTGTAAGTGTAGGACAAGCTTTTGAACTGGAGAAGTATTCAGCTAACCCCACTGAGCCAGACTGTTTCCGCTGGCTTTACTATGAGAATTGCAACTCCTCTTGCAAGGCTAGTTCCTTGACCTTTTTCTCACTTGCAGCTTAGGGACCTCCGTGGTGCTGATGGCTTGTTGGTAACCAGCCATTCCATTGATGTTAACTTATTTATGTGTTGGCCGCCCTTGTGAGGAACTTTAAATCACCTCTATTTTGGGCAGAGTTATTCATATAATATCAGTGTATGGCCTTAAAAGGGGAGCAGAAAATCATTGTTGGGTGTAGCTTGGTTTGTATAGTATCAATCTTCAGAGCTTGGATTACTTTGCCTGCTTGTTCTAGTTGACAAAATAACTGTAAATACTTGGGGTAATTTCAAATGACTGCCTAGTTAACACAGAGCCAGGGAAAATTCCTCTTTCTGGATTTATTCTTCAAGACATTGGAGAAACAGGCTTTTTTGTTTGAGGGAGAGAGTTTGAAAACTTCTTGTCAGTAATGCTTTATTTGATGTTCTAATATTTTCCAGGATCTCTGTTTAAGTTAGTCAAGAAATGCAATCAAGTTCTGGATGATCACACAGAGGATTGTTGCTAGATCTTAGGCCTGTCTTTAGGAAGACTTGATTTTCCTGGCACCCTAGTGAAAAGGAATTGAAAGCTGAAAAGAAAAACCCTGTTTTCTTGCTTTTCAAAAAACGACTTCTTGGATCCTGTGTTCTTGGCTTAATGCTGAAGGGACTGTGAAATACCAGAAGATGATGTGGAAAAATCTTGTTAAACCTGTTGGCTTTTTCCACAAGAGCTCAACAGTGACTGTAAAACATGTGTCTTTGAAGATCGTCTTTAGAGAATTTTAGCAGTTCTCTTGGGGGCAGTCAAATTTCATGCCAACTTAAGTCTGTCGTAAAGGGCTTTAATGTCTCATGTGCTCGTGTGTCATTAAGCAATACCCTCTTTTTTCTGGGAAGGATACATAACAGGTCATTAAAGATATGATGGCTGTTTGTGTGTAGAAAAGAATCCCCTGCCAGTTTAGTGTAAGTAGTTTAGCTGTGTGTATAAAAAGTGTATCTATGGGAAGGTTTTCAGAATAGGGGGAAATGGCATTTCAGGGGTGCAGGAAAGGCTGCAGCAATGTTCTTGGCCTTTTTCAGGAGAGTTCACAACCTCTTTGAAGAAAATGTACAGCTGTCTTCACTAGCATTTTCACAGTGGGGTTCTGTCAGAACCAAGTCAGGATTAGCTTCAGCCTTGAACCTCCAAATGTTTATGTAAAGGCCACACTGGAAAATCTCTAGGAAAATAACCATTGCTTCAGAATCAGTCTCTTGGTGGTGTGAATGACGACCTGTGTGTCATGTAATACTTACTTCGAGTGTGCTTCCTTGTTATACTGTCTGATAACTGACCCTTGTGTAGCTCTGGCATTAAATGTGGTACTTCGAGTAAGGCTATGAAAGTTCACTGCTTCTTACTCTGCTGCATATGCTGAAGACTCAGGTCATACAATAGAAGACTAGTAGCAGTGTTATCAGCCCTCCTAACATTTCCATGAGCCACTATTTTTCACTTGAAATGAATAATTTGGGGGCAGGGGGAAATTGCTGAAACTGGCAGAAAACCTTTGAGAATGATCTGTTGCTGCTCTTAATGTAGGAGGGTACTTTGAGAGGTATTTTCCAGCTGTTTTCATGTTATACTTTTTTAATGGCAGTACTTCAGAAGTCTCATTTTAGCTCTCAGGCAAATTCTACAGGACAGTGTTGAGGATGGGGGAGAAACTTGTGTGTTGGAACTTTCTGACAGAAAAGCTTTTTCATTCACTTTTCCTGAGACTATTTCCAGTTGTTTTTAGGCTGAGTGATTTATGTAATGAGAAACTTTAAAAACTGCCTCTCATTCCTTTCAGCTTACTTCTTATCAGTAATAAAGTGGCTAATTTTGTGGTGATCTGTCATCCAGTGGGAAAAATAATGACCTGAGTTTCTCAACAGGAAAAACCTTTGAGCTTGCTTTATAAACCAGAAAGGAGGGAGAAAAAAATAACCCGGGGTGCAGCCTAACTCTTTCATTCCATCTAACTATTCAGAGAGCATGGGCTGGGATTTGTACATCCCAGTAAGCACATATGAAATGTTTTGGTGTCCTATATCTTGATTGTGGCTTTTGTACTTAAGACTTTCTTCTGGGTAGAAGTTCAGAATCCTCTTGCTTTTCTTCTATTGGTGTCAGTGTATGATGGCATGTGTTTTCAGGCTGAAACTGGTTTTAATTTCAGCCTGCTTACACTGATCTTATTACTTAGATAAACAGTCTGCAAGACAGAGCAATCTGTAATGCAAGCCTTGATTTTTGTTTTGTTGTTGTAGTGAGTAGAATTTATTTTCTGGTTGCAGTCATTCTGTTGAAATCTTAATCTATTCATATATGCAAGTATTTTAGAAATATCTCTAGGGGAAAATACTCTAAATCCATGAAGCATTGTTGTCTGGTAACTGCCTTGCTCTTTGAGCAGGCAGCTGATGCACTCAAAGTTAGCTTAAATTGCCTGACTGGCATTGCTACTGAAATTGAACTGTTTGCCTTAGCCTTGCAAGTATTATTGGTGGAAGATGCCTTTTTCCATCTTTGAAAGTCATCAGCAGTGAGGAGGTAAGGTGCTGGTTGAGCTGGTGGGGGAGCAACATGTAAAACTGCTGCTGTGCATCAGAGCCAAGTCAAACTAGCTGGTTGAAGTTACTGCTGAAAGTTTGAACTGGCAGATTTGATACCGAAACAGATCCAGAGCATAGCTGTTGCTGATGGCAGAAATGTGGCTGTGATGATACCCAGCTGGTTGTGACAAGGGTGCTGGTGTGTCCAGTTATTCTGACACCCTCTTTCAGATCTGATGATGTGTGGCTGAGTCAGGTTTGTGGAGTATCTGTTGTTCCTCTTCCCTTAAGTAGAAATTTCAGACCCTTTCCTCCAGTGACAACACTGTAGGGATCTAAGGTTAGCAATGTCGACTTTGTCCCAGCCTTTTTGGTCCAATGTTACTCTAAATTAAACTCCAATGGCTATTTCTAGACAACTGCTGACCTGCTCTTTGCCTTGTTGGCATTCCCCTGTAATTAATTTTACTCATGCCTTTTTAAAGTCATCTGAAGCCCAGTCCTGCTGTCTAACTCCTGTAGCTTTTTAGTAGGAAGGGGAGCAGCTGTCTTCTGTTCTTGTGCTTTTTCTGATTGTGACCTGTTTGCTTCTCTAAATTGTTGCTGATTTTAGTAAGAGCTCTTATTTCACAGGTGACCTAAGGCTGGGCTATCTCTACAGAACAGTTGCTCATATGAAACAGCTGTCCATGATGGCTTGCTATATGGCAAAACAATTCTTACTGTCTTACCCTACAGCAGATGAGATCTCCAAAATATTTTTAAACTGTGAAGATCCTTTAAATACTGAAATACTTCCAGATAGGGCTCTCTGATCTTCTGCCTTCTAGAAGGCTTCTAATTAAATCTGCAAAGGACATTACTGCATAGAAGTAGTTAAATCTTTTGATTTCCCAAAAGTTTCTAAGATTATCTAATCACTTTCCCTTCAGCCTTGATCTTTATTATCTGCTGAAGTGCTTGGCCAGCAGTTGAGCAAGCCAGACCAAAGGGGAGGCATGGCAAGTCGTAGGCTTTCATGAGGAAGATAGGGCATCTTTTTCTACTTCTGCTGTGTTAATCTCTGATTTCCCCATGCCCAATTCCAGCAGTGAGTTATGAGCAAAGCCACAGGTTCTTAGGAATCCTCATGTTCATGTTGAATTATTTTGTTAGGAGAGAGCTAAGCTATTTTGAGTCCATCTGGAGGGGTTATTAAATTTTATTTGTAGAGGCACGTTTTCAAACAATTAAGGAATGGAGTAAGTCAGAAGCAGATGTTACAGACTGTACATGATGGCAGAATGCAGAGTGTGTTGATACGTTGCTGCTCTTAGCTATAATAGGAAAAGCATGAAAAAATAGTTTGTCTTCAGATTTTCTCCTGTAAATGTCTCAGCCTTAACTACAATAGGCTCTTTTGCCCTCTTTATTGTATTATCTTGCTTCCTGCGTTAAGCTTCTTTTATTTCTTACCCTTCTGTGCAAGTGCTGTGGAGGGAAAGAGGCAAGAAATGGAAGCTTCCTCAAGTCTCCCTCTGTGCCAAGGTGGTTTGACCAAGGTAAAGAAGAAACTTAAGACCTCGAACCCCCAGCAATCTACTTAGACATCTTTTCCTTTGTTTTGTACAACTTGTTCTTTCCTTTACTTCAGTACTCTTCTGCTGTATCTATGTTCCTTAGCCCCAGAAGTACCAAATCCAAGCAGCTGTTCCTTCTTTCGCATTTTCTTCCTCCGGTTGTCAGAGGCTGACAAGATGCAGATTCAGTTCTTGGCTCTGATGACAGTCAGGCTCGCAGAAACTGCTGGCTTCTGAGATGTCTTAAAAGAAGTGGCAGTGAATCCTGTCAACTCCCGGTTCTCAAAGGCCTCTAAATGACAAATCAATGCAGGTACTGTTACCTGCCTTTTTTTCTTTTTTCTTAAATGAAGTTAGAGTATTAAATTTTCTTACTCTGCTTGCCAGACAAATTTAAAAGAGTTTTCTTGATGTATAACTTGGCCTGTATCTTTGTCCTGTCACTTAGGTTACAGGATAACATGCAAGATCTGGTTCCCGCAGCAACTAACCCTGCTGTACATTTCTTCTGCCTCTGGGGTCGTGTGAAATTCCACCTGTAACACTCATGCATTTATCTGTAATCTTGTCTAAACAAGCTTTCCTTTCTGCTCAGGTTTTCATAGCCTTCTCTGCAGCCCCTTGCCCTGAAGCATTAAGCAGTGTCACTGGTGGCTGTTTGGGTGCTTTCTTCCTCTCTGGAGGAGGATCGTTGGAAGCGGGTTTCCGAAATGCCATTACATGTGCCTGCTAATGTAGGTGAGATCAAAGAACTGCTTTGGATTTGAAACAGAAAGTGTTGATGTTTGTGGTGGCTTGGTGTTGAAAGTGAATCAGTGGATCAATTAGGACTTCTTGCCCCAAGGGTGCAATTACACCAAAGTTTTCTCCAGCACCAAAGCAGGTTTAAGAAGTACCTGGCTTCTCAATCTCCACCCTGGCTGGAAAACTGGATTACCAGTTACTGCAGTGATCTCATTTACAGTGTGGCTTCATAAGCAGATCCTTTGGTGCAGCTTGGAGGTGGTGAACCATGGAGCTCTGTACTCTCATTTTGCTGTGGAAGAAAATGCCGGAGTAGTACATGGTACAGGGCGTTGGAGACAGTTTTACTGGGTACATGTATGAGATGCAAGACAGGACTGCATTTACTAGGTTTCAGAACAGACCATTGCAAATGGTCTGCCAGATAGCAGTATACAAAAACTGAATATCCCTCTCTTACAAATTCAGGATATTGGTCTGCTTGTGGGTTTCTTGTGTCTTCATTGCTCAGATACTGCTGTTGTAGGGGGAATCACAGAATCAACTGTGTTGGAAATGGCCTTTAAGATCATCAAGTCCAACCATTACCCTAGGATGTGCCAAGACTACCACTTCTTTTTTGGAAGGAGCTGGCTTCTGTAGAGCAAGTCAGGCTTAATTGGATATTCTCTAGCCATGACAAAATGGTGAGGGTGAACTGAACTTCCTGTTCTTTGCTCCTGGAGGGCAGTGGAAGGAGCAGTGGGATGTCTGTTTTGCTTATGCCTCTGGACAAACATTAGTCTGTCTGCTGCAGAACTGGCATGAACAATAAGGACTCCAGAAAAAGGTGTTCACTGCCTTTTTGTCCTGCAGCAGTTATAGGTTGGATTTTATCAGGTGAGGGTAAGTTTATGTACAGATAGTTCCAGGGACTTCCGCTGCCATTAGGCGCTATTGCTTTAGCAGCTTTCACAGCAGACTAGGAAGTTTGTGAGTTTAAACAGAAAAAAACACTCAGCTTTTAATTGCAATTTGCACTGGGAGATTGTGCTTCACCTAGGAGATGTAGCGCAGTTTGCAATTGGTGTCAGACTATACAGGGACATTTTAATGCTGAATGATAAATAATGCTAAATAATCTATCAGATTGCACAGTACCTTGCAGGCTTCCTGTTGGTGTGCTGCACAGTTTGTTTGATGGGCAGGAGTTTCTTTATAGCTGCATTTTTTCCACATCAATCTCTAAATGTCCTTTCCTTTGTCTTCTGTTCAGCTTTGTGATCAGTTGCTCATCACCAGACTTCTTTAAACATCCTCATTAATGACAGCATTATTTATATTTACATTTAAGCTCCAGTTCTGGCTCTTCTCTCTGTCTTGTTTTGTCTTTTCCTGATATGGTTCCCCTTCTGGGCTTGGAAGAGCTTTTCAGTCAGCCTCAGCCAAACTTAATTTCTTTTTCTCTCTCACTTCAGGCTGACCCTCCTGTTCCATGAATCTGTAGCTTCTACTTGTGTGTTTCTTATGAGAAAAATCAGAAGGGAACTGTTGTAATCAAACCTGGTGCCATGTATTATATGCACCAGAATACTTCACAGGGTTATCTAAAATAGAAGTTTTTTTCTAAGGAGAAATCAGAAAGAAATTAAATATTCTTTTTTTTTTTAAATTATTTATTTATTAATTTCTAAAAGGGCATCGTAGTGTGTTTAAAATGGCATTGTAGTATGTATTTTTTCCTCTTGAAAAAACTTGTAATTGTTCTCTAATATGTGCTTGGGTGACTATTTCCAGTGTGAGCCTTGTCTTCTGGCCATTAGATTATGGGAGACGTCTGTCTTACCCAGTGAGATTGAAGTTTGCACATGGAGCACAGGTCCATACCAAAACTGCATTGAAACAGAGATCCAACTCTGTTCAGATATACTCTTATTTCCCCAGTTATTTTTAAACTAGTTTGGAAGCTGGCTCAGAAACTGGCAGTATCTGGAATCATGTTGGTGTTTTGAAACAGTATGATCAGTTTGTAAAGCACGTGCTCTTGTGTAGATTGGATCTTGGTTCCAGCTGAGTTGAATTAGTTTCCAGTTAATTTCTATCTGTTAATGTATTGCTGGAAGGGGAACTGTACACGTTATGCAAAACAGTTGTT
This sequence comes from Psilopsiagon aymara, assembly GCA_024733675.1. Lineage (NCBI taxonomy): Eukaryota > Metazoa > Chordata > Aves > Psittaciformes > Psittacidae > Psilopsiagon > Psilopsiagon aymara. Next base: position 44,133 of record JANRGW010012252.1, on the reverse strand, counting down.
TTCTCCCTTAAACTAAGTATTAGGCTCTGATCTATGCATCTGTTTGTGCGTATCACAGTTGGTGGAAGTGACAAAATTTGTCTGCCTCCTAAGGCAGTGGAGGTCTTAGCCTAGTGTGTGTGTGTCACACACTTAACTCAGATCCCTGCAAACACCTTTGCATTGAATTTATCAGCATGATGCTGAAACACAGTTTCTGTCTTATAGCAGAAAGCACTTTCCTCAATAGCAAAATTCCCATGATTTCTGCTTTCAAAGTAAATTTGTGTTTAGATATGGGTTTCTGTTTGGGGATCTGGGTTCAGTTGTTCCATGTCAGGCTTCCTGAGCCATAATCCCAGAAGATTTCAAATCATAAAATCATAGGATCACAGAATGGTTTAGGTTGGAAAGGACCTTAAAGATCACCTAGTTCTAGCCTGCTGCCACTAGACCAGGCTGTTCCAAGCGTATTCCAGCCTGGCCTTGAGCACTGCCAGGGATGGGGTAGCCACAGCTTCTTCGGGCAGCCTGTGCCAGCGTCTCACTTCCCTCACAGGAAAGAATTTCTTCCTAATGTCTAATATAAATCTACCTTCTTTGTGGTACAAAGCAGCACATAAGAATGCAGGTTGGCGTCCTTCATATTCCATTGTCTTCTGCTTCATGAAGTTGTGATTCAGTCAGTTCTAACTCCCAAATTTTCTGCTCTGTGGGGTGGAAAATTCACTACTTAATTATGTTGTGGTGCCAATAGCAAAACTTTCCCCTCCTTGTGCTAACAAAGTGGTGATGGGGGTGACCCAAATAATGCTCTCTTTGACAGGAAGGTGGCTCTTGGGTTGCTTTTCTGCTGTTTCCTGAACTAAGCATTCTGATGATAGGCTTTTTTGCTGTTCTCCTTTCTGTAGAAGACTGGCAAATCCCTCCCCTTCTTTGAACATCTCAATGTGAAAGTGTTTTTTAAGAAAGTGTGCTCAGGAAGTGGCAGGCTGGACTGGGAGCAGGTACAATATGGGTGTGAATCAGGCCTTTGACAACAAAGGCTGGCTTCTCGTCTTTCTAACCCCCACCCCCTTTTCTGGGTTAAATACAACCTCAAACTTGGCTAAATATAGTTTTTTTTACCAAATTTGAGCACCATATGATCTGCCTCCTCATGTTCCCTAAGCCCTTTGCAGGAGAAGGGAAATGTTTGTGAACAAAGTTTGCTAACAAAGTTGTGGGTGGAAGGAGGACAAAACGTACGTGAAGACTTACAAAACAAGTGGCAGTTTATTCTCCAAATAAAGGCACATTTGAGGGAAAACCCTGAACAGTCAAAATGGAGAGTTTTTTGGTGGTTTTTCTTAGATGTCACAAAAAATTCTTGTCCAAAATAAGAAGCATTGACGCTCATAAGCACGTACTTTCAAAATATGAATATGTAACAGGCTGAATCCCAGGTGAGCCATCATGGCACACAACAGAGAATCCTTTTTTCAGGAACCTAAAGGTGAGTTTTCAGTGAAAGGGAGCATACTCTGCCATCTGGGGTTTTACAATTTCCTTTGGTACAGCTAATCTCGTTGCCATCCAGGAAGTCCAATGTATGTCAAAACAACCTGAGTTACAGTTAGGTGAAACCTTTGAATTAATGAAGACCCATATCAAAACCCACTAAAGATTAGTGTTCCTGTGCGCAGTCAGGATAAAGGAAGGCTGAACACTGCAAAGTATTCTTGCATAAAATATTGAGGAGATGCTAGGCAACTTAATTTCTCTTTTTTTTTTTTTCTGTGTTTTTTCTGTTTTGTTAGTGCCTGCTGTGTGAAGATAGTCTTTTGCAAATACTTTGAACTGAGAAAAGGCTTTTTGGGAAGAGGAAGCTAGAGATGCTATCCAGAGCAGCTAGGGAGCTGGTCTAATTGTTTGCTGTGCTGACAAAAGGGGTTTCTTCCCCCATTCACAAATGTATTCTCCCTCCTCCTTATCCTCCTTTTTCCTCTTCATTGGATCTGAAATTCATCTGCTCACAGGTTATGCTCACTGCCAACCAAACATAGCTTGAATTTCTTTTCTTCCTTTCAGTTTATTTTTTGGTGGATTTAGTGGATAGCTTGGTGTAAAGCATGAGGACTGGTTCCAGTGGGCCAAAGAAGATGTGAAGTGTGTGGCCCTGCAGAGTAAGACATAGTGGCTCTCCTGATTGCAAGCAAGCTGTTAGGTGAACTCAGCACATAAAGTTCCCCACAAATTAAGAGAACCGTGCACCCATGTAATTGTTTCCGTTGGGGTTTGAATTGTGCAAAACAAGCCTTGCCACGTGGTGTTTGTGTTCCACCTTTTTGCTTTCATGTGAGAATCCAGGAGAATACTTTGTGAAGTGAAAACCTATCTGCACTGTTCTTTTGGCCTAGAAATTCAAATATGACAGTTAATAAAGGGGAAGAATTTTTGCCTACCTCAACCTGATGGTTGAAAAGGGGCAAAAAAAACCCCAAACCCAACAAAAGCCCCAAGCCCAAAATCTTTCATTGTAATTTTTTTCTGCTTGTTTCAAGACTTTATGAGATGGAACTTGTAATTTTCCCATTGATCAAATTCATGGGAGGAGGTTTCTCAGCTTTTACTGTCTTCAGAGACATAAAAAAAATCTTTTTCTCAATTGCAAATTAGGAAGAATGAACTTTGCTAAACCTTTCTAAAATTTTTAAATCAGCTTTCCTAAACTGGCTTAGTACTATTCTCAGTGCAGTTCTTTTTCTCTAAGCCTACAATTCAAAGACAAAGCTGGAATTTGTGCCTGCTTTTCTCATTGTTTAAGACCATCTCGGTACCACTGACCTTGCTTTGTGCCCGTAGCTGTGAAAGTCATAGCTGTGAAAATTAGCTGACTATCCAGTCATCATAAACCATAGAAACCCAAGTTAGAAGGGGGTAAATAGCACAGGCCTGGAAAACTGGCTTAGGTGTCCTGTACTGGAGCAATAAAATTGTAGTTCTGGGAAGACTGTCTTAAGCTCAGATGCAAATACAAAGAATACAGTACCCAATATATCATGAAAATAGGACCTTGCACAAGAGGCATGTTACTAGCAGTTGATTCTGTTTATTCCTGGGTGCAACTCAAAGAGGTGGCTTGTTCTGTAGAGCATAGTTTGTCATGCAAGATGGTGTAATTCACACTGTAGTTGGGAGAGACTAAACATGATGTTTCTAGGGAAGGATCCAAGCTATTCCAGTCTTGTACTCGGTGAAGAAGTGATTTATTGTTGAAATTCAGCCTCATTTGTTCTCTGTTATTTCCACTTTTTTCTCTTAGGGCGGTGTCATCCCTTAGCATATTTTTCCTGGTATTTCTCTGCATATAGTTTAAGAGCTTTAAAAGAGTCTTAATTTTATCAAGCTTGTTGCCTTCAGCTTTCGAGTCCTGTCAGCCCCCTGCTTTTTCCATTTTTTCCCCTTCTACTTCTCCAGTACTCAGTACTAAAACAGCCGTAGCGTTGGGATCTACTCAGCAAAACTTCCAAGAGTCCTGTATATGTGCAGTTTACATTTTGGCTTGTGGAAATAACTTTAGTTACTTGTGATCACAGGCATTTTTCAGCCCACCTTGAGGATCTGCAACCCTGCAAGTGTGAGGCATGCATTGTTGCCTCTGCTTTCCTACAGCTACTAACCTAATCCTGACCATCATCGTGTCCCCTCTGAGTGAATTTGACTTGTATATAAAGTGATTATAAAGTAGACATAGAGCTGTGTATGGTTTCTTCTAGTTTAAGGTATTTAACCCCCTTTTTCTTTTCCCCCTTCCCCTATCCTCTAGGCTCTGTTTTGGATATTATAAAGCACATTGTGGCCAAAGGAGAGCACAAGACTGGTGTCCTGGATGAACCCTGTATAGCCACAATACTTAAGGAGGTGCTGGAGGGGCTGGACTATCTGCATAAAAATGGACAAATCCACAGGTATTTTTCTTTTCTTCATATTTGTCCTAAAATGTGTGTCACTTAGTAGTTGAGCACATGCAGTCTCATCTCATAACCAACTGTGAGGACATGGAATGAGGAAACTAAACGTGGGGAGCTTAATCAATACTCAGAATTCACATGGCTATATAGTTGCTACTGCTTTAGGGTATACTATGACTAGGCCAAGTTTGAGTAAACTTTTATGTATTGGTAGTTCTGATCTAGGGAAGCTCTTTCCAAATGTCAGCATCCAGCTGCAAAGTGTGGTTGTTGGAGCTGGATAACTTCAGCTGGTTTTGTTTCTTGCAGAGCTGCAAATTGGCAAGAGCTCTGTATAAGTGCTGAGCAATTTAATACAGAGCCCTTCAAGCCCCGTTCTTTATTTTCTTTATTTCAAGGCTGGCTGCAAGGTCAGCATCACGAAATTTAAATTTGGGTAATTTCATTAAAAAAAAAGAAAGGAAACAGAATTAGTGGAAAAAAAAAACTTCTTTTGTAGGTAAAACCCGGTTAACTAATAGCCTGTGATTTGATGGATCACTGAAATGTTTGGGTTTCTGTGCTGCTGTGTTGTTTGGGAGATACTTTTTTCAACTATGTTTTCCTCTCCCCTGCTGTCAAGGTGTGGTGTAGCTCAGGAAAAGAGAACACCAAGTAGTAGTTTCTGCTGTTGAAAAGAATGAGACTTGCAATCCTAAGTATGTGCTGAAAATAGAATATACCACTTGTGGGTAATATACATCATCCCAGCTGCAGCCTGCCACTGGGAACAACGGCCTTTTCTTGGGGATTTTCTGAGTTTGGCTGTGTTCTGGTACAATGCCATTATAAGCATTGCTGCTGTTGGAGTGTGTTTCTGTTCTCTTATGATAGCTGCACTAGAAGAGGTGACTTTTCTTGCCAAAATGTTATTTTAATTTGAAAATCCAGTAAGTATTTATTTCATATTTTTAGTCAAACCGTCTGGCTTTTGTGGGTTGTTTGGGGTTAAAAAGAAGGAAATGGTTAGAAACAATTCTAGTGGAAATTCTTTCCCTGAAAGAAATCTCAAGTGTCGGTTTCCAGTCTCCCTTAAAATTCTGGTTTAACAAGAACAGTTGTCTTCATTGAAAACAGTTTTGATTTCATAGCTGATTGCTTGACTTTGGTTTTTAGAGATAAGGCTTCAAGCAGTTCTGAGAATTTAAAGTAATAGACTAACTTACTTGCTGAGTTGAGTACATGGCAATTTTTCATCCTTGCCATAACTAATTGATAAAATCATGTTCATCCGTGACTTGTAGTTGAACTGAATCAGCCAAGCAAATCATCTTCTGGTCTAACAAAATCGAAATACATACTTTAAAGCGGCAGTAACCTGTTAGATCTCAGTTTTTTTGAAGATGTCATATAATGATTTCTGTATGGATTCTCCACTGACTTGCTGTAGGGAGGCAGCAAAACTAGTGGTGAAGATTTTAGAGGATATATTCATGTGTGGGCTTTTGTGAGTTTATTTTTTGTTTTTACAAGGCACTCAGCAAAAATCCGATGTTCACAAGTTCAAACCGCTTGGTCTGAAGAAACTGTGATTCATACTGAATCAGCCCGAAGCAGGCTGAACCAAACCTGCTGTGACCGTTCTTGCCCTGCTCACTGAAGCGTTTTGCTCATATTTAGGGAACTTCAGTGGAGTAATCAAAGCTGTCTCATTGCTGCAGCTTATGGGTGCAGTTGTGTATCAGCTATTTTGCATGTGTTCCATCCTTGAATTTGGGGTGCTTTGACAATTGTGTGAATTTTTGTCTGAAAAAGCATTTGGATTTGCTCATCACGTTGGGGCATAGTGGTTTGGGAAATTTGCAGAAGTGGTAATAGTCATGATACAGAAGGAAAGTTGTGTAGTAGGCAGCATGTAAGCCTTTCAGGGGTGAAACATGTTTCCCTAATAGAGTTAATAGTGCTGTCTTACATTTACCCAGATGTGTGTACACTGCTGAGAAAAACGTAGAAGTTTAAAGTTGTAGTGCAGATGGGACCTTTCCTCTTCCATAGGAAGATCTGTATGGTTTTTCCGTTTTGCTTAATGCTAGGGGTCATAATTTTCTTCATGCCTGATGGAAAAGGCAGGTGGAAATCTTGCAGTTGTGCCAGAGATGCTCTGAGAGGAAGTGTTTAAAATAACTAAACTTTGGTCCTTTGGGTCAGCTTAAAGTATCTGACTTGAAAGGAAATCGCATCAGCTGATGGATGAAAGGCTGAATGTAATGTCTGTGATGTGGGGCAGCTGGGGTTGGGGTGAGCTTCAGGTCAGAGCAAGGTCAGCTGTGAAGGATCTGTATTGAAGGGCTTTCGTTAGACCTGGAACAACCAAGCCAAAACAAGCAGTGACCCAGCAGAGCAGTGTTCAGCTGTTTACACTAAATATGCCTAGTCTGTATTACAGTTAGGAGGAAATGACTTCATAGAGTTAAATGCACAGTATGGGTGACTGAATGTAATTAGCACATCCGAAGTTAGACAACCAGGCTGGTGGCAAAGCCCAAAAGATGACTATCTGGACCCCAATTTAACTTTGTGGGTTCTGATAACCTGAAGTGGGAGCAGCTTCTAACTGGTGTAAATCACCAGTAAGATCAGAGGACATATGTCTCACAGTGTTGCTGCTCGATGCTTTTAAATTATGCATCATTTTAAATGGATAAATTAAGTTAACATGTAGGAAACTGACTTAATGAAATTCTGCTGCTGCTGGATCTTACTCTCCATAAACCTGCCTTGAAGTTAATGCTACTTCCAATTGAGATTTGGGGAGTTGGCTTCATATGGAAGTGTTAATCCATACTTTGGACAGGAGAGTATTTGACAGTATTCTGTAGAGCAGATTAGAAAGCTAAGTATCTAGTGAAGGCTTAAATTATATTTTTTTTCTATTTTCTGTCTAATTAACAGCCAGAGTGAGGCTGAGACTTGAATAGATGCTCCTATTCAGCAGCAAATGGTTGAGTCTCCCACATTGTCCAAAGGATGTGGGTTTTTTTGCTTTCATCTTGCAAAGGCTGTTGGGAGCAGTGTCTGAGACCTTACAGAAAAGACAAAGGAGAAGGCAGGATCATTTTTATTTTCATGAATCAGTCTATACCAAGGTAACAGTTACAAATGATCCCCATCTCTCTTCAAAGTCGTCACTATCTCCTGTAGCTTGGAGTTGGCAGCTCTCTCTGTCTTGAGTGCCATTTTCCTGTCCATGGCCACCTCTCCTGTGCCATCTGCCGCTGTCCCTGTTGTGGGTTTCTGTGTAACACAGTGATCCCAGTGATCCGGCTGATGGTGAGTTGAATACCTGGGTGCCAGCCAGGTTCAGTAACCTTCAGATGAACTGTCCTATAGGAATCTGCTTGGACACGTTTTTAAATGGAAGTCGAGCAAGACTGACATGCTGTGAGGGGTTGCTCCTGGGCTAATCTTGTCTGGGTGACACACAGAGTGTATGTTGCACCTTTTTCCCCATTTAGACTCTGGGTTCCTCTGTATATTTGGGGATTAGCAGGAGTTTGATAAATAACTTGGAAATAAGACTAAATCTAAGCCAACCCAAGAGGTTTTATTGCTTAAAAAGACTTGTTGGACGGAAGTTCAAGGCTCTCAGGTGCTGCTCCTTATGGCAATCTGACAAATGAATCATGCTGATTAACTGTTACAAGGTCTCTCTGTCTTTCTCCCTATTTTTATCTCTGGGCTTATCTTCTGTTCGTGATTAGCTGTTGTGTAACTGAATATTTTAGTCAGCCCAGGTGAAATGATGCACTGCTCAAATATAATCAGATTCTCCTATTGCAGCATAATAAATGTGATACTTGCATGCTTTTTTGTAAAAACAAAAAGCTTAGAGAAGTGGTTTAGGGTGGCATGTCTTGAAATATTAGCATGCCAGTGATCCAGCTAGTAATTTGTTTGCTGCTCTAAGGGGATGAGAAGTGCAACAACACATTTGACATGCTGAGTTAGATCAGTTTGTGCCCCAATACAGAATGTTTTGGGGTTTTTTAATTGTCTTTTCAAGAACAGTTTTCTGCATGTGGGGCAGCAGGGTGCCATGGCAGCTGTTTGAATGTTGCTTTGGAGAGACCCTGGAAACAATGTTCTTGCTGTGGTTTTATGCCAAATATATTAGCTGATTTTTTTGGATCTTAGGATGGTTTTGACATAGTATCCAAGTTTAATTGCCTGCCTCTTCTACCTAAATTAGGATAAAATGACTTCGGAAAAAAGCATGTCTGTATGTGAGCACATCCACATCACCAATGCTTGCTTGTGGGGTTTTGTGGGAGCACTCCTCCAGTAGCGAGTTTCAGATTTAAGGTGAAGGGGCGGGCTGATGGATGTATTTTGGCAGAACTCGGCTGTCCTGCAAGAGTCAAGCTTAATTTTCATGTAGCTGAGTAATGCATTGATAGCCATGCTGGCAGGTATAGCAGTTAAACTGGATTCCAGTGTGTCTCTGATCAGTTTGATGTCTGAAAAACTGTAGGGTTTTGTTTCGGTAGCAATACTGTGGGAGAACTTCTCAGCCCTCCTCTCCACAGTGCTATAGTCTTGTTTGCGGAGTGCATTTTGGAACTGAAGTCTGGCAGAGGAGGATTGAGGAAGGGATTACAGAATGTGGAGCCTTTCACCTCTAATTGCCAGTTTGATTTTTAAGTCAGTAAAGGACACTAGTAATTTGAAAACTAACTGTTGCTCAGCTGTGGGAAGCAGGATTTTATCTTCAGAAAAGTGTACTTTGGTCTCCCTTATAGTACAGGATGGGCAGAAGCAACCTTTTGAGGTAGTTATTAATATCAATTTTAAAGCTTTTATTTGGAAACAGTTCAGTAGCCACAACAGTAGAAATGCTCCTATTGGGTGTTTCAGTGGGAGGGAGGAAAAAATGCTGCTCTAGATTGTACTGGGCAATTTGTTCTCCCAAATAAGTACCTTGCTGTGCAGTATCAAGGGTCCGAGAACCACTGATCTCCACTCTCCGTCCACAACAGTCAGATCTGAGTGTATTGTGCTGGATTAGTTGACCTGGTGGCTGCTTCTTCCACTGCATCATACAGAAATTCATTGTCTTAAAAAAGCCAAATTTCCTTGTGGTTGAAGATAGAAAATGTGAACCAAATGTAAATCCCAGATCTGTAGACAGCCAGAAACATTAGCTTCTGTGGAGATAGTTTTCCTTGAAGTGGCTAAAGACATTCTCTGCTCTGAATTCCAGAAACCTGGCAGTTAGAGCTGATGGTAAACTGCTGAAGAAAGCACAGGGGTGCTGGGGGCCTGACAGTGTCTGTCCCCATGTCATTCTGCTCAGATCCAGGTGCTGCCTTAGCTTTGTCACGGGGTGTCTGTAGTTGACTCAAAGTAACTTTGAATTAGTCAAAGAGAAAACCAACTTTCTGGTGCAAGTATTATGACTGCATTAAAAGGGAGGTGAGTTTTTAGGTTTTTCTCTCTTAGTAGCATCTCTCCAGCAGTAGAGTCATTGGTGTTCATCCTTTCTACTGTGATGCATCAAGTGAATTACTAACTTCAAAAAGATGGCTTTGAATTTTATTCGTTGTTGCAGATTTTTCTGGCCTTCAGATATCCTAAAAGCTGCATGTGTGGGGATGCCTTAAGCACTTATTCAGAACACTTCTGTCTTTTTATTCATGTCTTATCCCAGAGCATGAGAAAAGGTCACTTGCTAAGTTTGTATGGTAACATATTAAGCACACTTGAAAATATTGCAAGGCTGCATCAGGAATTTACTTTTTGCATGTTTTCTAAATCAAGTACCTTGTCTTGTAGAGTTCTTATAAAATTTGTACGTTAGAAAGTGAAACTTAATACTTTGAAAAACAAAAGTGGGACAAAACTCGCATGCATTCTGGACAACAGATAGGGAAATGCCATAGAGAAATCTATCATTTCATGGGAGCCTGGAAAGCGCCACCAAGTTAGACTAGGAGTGCCAAGAGCACTGTTTCCATAGCACAAATACCTGATTCTGTAACCAGTTTCTCAATTTTATAGGAATAGCTGAATAAAATAAGGAGGTCTTTCCTCTTTGTATGCTGGCCATGCTTTAAACTGTCATTTTCTAGATTTTGGAGAAGGAAGCTGAGCTGGCAAGGCTCAAGGTCCTGGTTGTCTCAGATTTCTCCTTCTGTGTCATGTGGCAAAAATTGCTGAGCAAGAGCTGTGGGTGGCTTCGTAGACAGTGACAATTTTTGGCTGCATAGGGCAATGCCTTGGACCTTGTGTGTGTACGCTTACCCCTTCTCCAGAACAGTGGTGCTTATTCCCTTTTGGAAATTCAGACCTTTTCAGTTGCCCTATATAAAAATTTTGGAGCCTTGTTTGATCCAAGTTGATTGTGTGTTTACTGGAATGAAATTTTATCTATCTGTCATGGCATGGGCCAAGGCAGGGAGATGCTTGAATCATTGGCTTTTCTGTTTCTTCTGCTACCTGGTCCATCTTGTACTCAAACTGGGCAGATGTGCACATGGTAGTTTTGGAAAAATTCCTGTTTCTGAGCACACTAGGAATGTGGTTTAGCATGCAGGAGATACCACAGCATGGTGGTGTGCATCACTGGTATTGCTACGTGAAGCATGCCCACCTCCTTGCACATTAAATAACTTGACATGAAACATTGAAATAAGGCCACATTATAACTTGAGTATTTCTCTCTGTTACCAGTGACTAAGGCAGGGCCTCCCAAAAATATGTGGGCCTCTGGGGGTAGGAGGCAGACCTTTTGACTCCACAGCTTGCTGTGCATATTGCTTTTTATGCAGCAGCTGTTAAAGGAGCTTTGTGCCTTTTCCCCACTGAAGTTCTTAGGAAGTAGGCTCAGGAAATGGAAGGGCTAGATAGATGAATTTGTGGAAGAACTTGTGGTACATTTTTAGCTGCTTTCAATGATACAAAAGCTTGATTTTAAAGCCTGCTGGGCTGGGTCCTTTCCTTGTGGAGGAGACAAGAAAAAAAGTCCTGATGAACAGGGGAAACTTTAAAACAAGTGGTGTATGAGGTTAGAGATGCAGATTTTTTTGCATTGATTACCGAAGGACTGAAGCTTGTGAGAAATCTGAGCTGCTTGGCAAACCCTCCTTGCTGTAACCTGGTATTATAGCAGTGATATGCATTGGGGGAAATATGTGAAGCAACAGCTTCTTTTGTAGGAGAAAGAAGTAGGGCTATGAGCATTGGTGTGCCTAGATTGTCTCTGTGCTGGGAGACAGGGCTAGTGTGTAGCATTTTATTATCTGTCTGAAGGAGCTGATCTGTCTGAAACCAGTTTTTAATGGCTTTGATTTTAGCTGGAGCAGCTGTCCCTACACTCATGTGCAGTTGAGGTTAGTTGAGCACTGGTGCTGGGCTGGTGGCATGGTGGTGGATGGGAGTCCACAGAAGATGGGATCTGTCACTGAACCACACTTCCTTTTAACTATCGCTAGGCTTGTAAACGCATGGGAAGAAAAGGAATTAATGAGCTCAAAACCATCAAAGGCAAAGTTGGCACAGGAGCAAAAAGCATAAGCTGGACATAATTTGCTGAGATAAAGGAAAGTTGCAGGTGCTGCGATAATTGACTGCGTGACAGACAGAAATGCAGTTAAGTGATGTGACACAGTGCTTGCTGTATTGCTGCTTGTCAGTCTCACACCGAGTAAGCCAAAGGTCTGCAACTCTTTTACTGCCTCAGCATCTTATTAGCGTTTAGTGCTACACAGGTAACTGAGATGACAGACTGAATTTTAGGAGGATGTTCTGCAGCTTGGTTTGGCGAGCCATCCCTTGTCTGAACTGGCAAAGTGACTTAACCTAACCTGAGACTAGTTCGAGTCATAGTTTCCTGGACCTCAAACTTTCTACTTAAAAAAGCAGTCTGCTTATGCAGCATTGGAGAAGCCACATACAACCAGGAAGAACTGTACCTAGTAAGTGCACTGAGGAGGTTCTTAAAGATGGTTTATGTTTAGGTAAAATGAAGTACAATGAGAGATTAATTTCTCTTGAGCCCTTACTGATGTTTGTGTTTGCTTATGACAGGAGACTGAATGTGGTTATCTGTCCTAAGAGGTCTGTTCACTGTGCTGAGTTTAATCTACCTGAATGTTAAGCATAGGACATGGGGAAAACAAGTACTCAGTATACTCGTGTAGCTTGTCTTGGTGGAGTCTGACCATCATTTCCAGTAGGCTTAGTGTATTTACCCCTCTGCAAAGCCATAGTCTGGCAGTCCTTCGGCCTTTCAAAGCCCTGCTTTACACTGCTTTAAAGAGCCAGAAGGAACTTGTTAAAATTCCTAATAACACTGGCTTGCTCATGTAACTTTCTTCAGGCATTAAAATGACAGATGAAAAGTCCAAGGCTACCTACCTATCTAGCACTCATAAGGCTGGAGCTCTAAAAACGCCTTTGCTGTTTATGAGACTTAGTCATGAGTTGCCTTGTGCTGCTGGCATTTAGCTCCTGCACTGAGCTTTCACCATGGTCCAGTAGCCAGCAGAGCAGCCCAGAGAAGAGGGTAGTAGCAGTTGCTGTCGCCCTGATCCTGAGCAATAAAGCATGTCACTGGGCTGGTCCCCAGCTGTAATTTATAGCAGCCTGGCTGTTGCCACTGGTCCTGGCTGCCAGTGGCTGCAAGGGCCTGCTGAGATGGCTGTGGATGAGCAAGAATGAAGCAAGCTGTGGACTTGGCCCTCTTTTTCCCTGCGTATGCCTGCCTCAGCAGGGAGGCTGGAGAGAGGAGTGTGGAAACAGCTTTGCCAGCTCTCTGCTGTTGGAAGACCTTCAAGCTTTGGGAGATGTTCCCAGCTCTGGCTTTGTGGAGTTAAATACAGCACTGTAACAGACAGCAATTGCATCTCACTCAAGAATTTGGGACTTAAGGCTCAACCCTGTGGCATAAAACATTGGTACACACAGCTGTTCTGAGTAGGAACAGGGAGCATAATAATGCAGCACTTCTAATACAGTTGTCCTGAATGGCTTCTCTTATATTGTACTGAGTATGCTGAATTTGAGGGCATAAAAATACTTTGCTTGCATGCTCCAAGCCTTATTTCTGCTTTGCAGCTCTGTCTCAAATGGTAAAGCTCATGGTATAGCCAGTTTTTTATGCCTTGGCTTAGAAAGGAGAGGGAAGAGGTGACATAAGTAACAATGGGCCATTGAATGCAGACTAACGTTTGGTAGTAGAGAGAGAATAGTGCTCATTTGGTGTATGATGTCACAAATTGCTTCATATTTAACTGTGTTTAGAGAAACTGCTCTGACAGTATTTTGCAAATTACTCAGAACAATGTCAACTCCAGTAATTGGTTGCATTCAGTATAAATATTTTGAGTTATTCATTGCCACCAGCAGAAAACAGTAATTCTTGTATCTTACACCTTCTCTGTTTTTAAATGAAACTTGGAAGGGCCAACCATTCCTTCTTCCTGCCAAATTATGCACTCTGGAGTTCAGTCCATGAAAATTTATTGTTGCACTTGATGTAAATTGCATCTAATGGGCAGATGACTCATGGCTGTGCTGACAGCCAGCGTCACATCCTAAAGGCACATAAGAGCAGGTTGGAAGCAAAAGCATAATAAACAAGGCTTATCTCCAATTTCCCTTTCATGTGACAGTTTTCTTCTCGCTGCTAGGCTATACAAGTCCTAGGATGCCATTGTTTGCTCATGTCACTTGTATTGTGGTTATAGTGGCCTTAAATTTTCCTAGCTGTTATTCCCAGTGACTTTTGAACACAAGCAGAGTGAATCCTTTTTGATTTCCAGTCGATATTAAGAGGTTTACTTAAGCAATAACTTAACATACTTCATTACTTTTCTTGCAAACATCAGTTCTTTTACATCCGTAAGAAGCTTCATGGTGTATGCCAGGATTGCAGAATTGCAGCTGGCTACTGACAGTACTGCTTTCCATTATGGACCAGCAAGTCTTGCTTTTTCCTGTAGTACAATGACAGTCATTATATATGGCAGTGCCAAAGATTTGAGGGCTATGAGTGCGAGCAGATCTGATCATTCAGCAGGATTTTGAAAACTTGTGTGAGCTTTGTATAGGGGATACAAGCCACTAGATTCCAGTTCCTGTAGTTCCCACTCTACTGAAAAATTAACTGGAGGAGGTGGGAATGCTGCACTCAGAACTGGGGAGCATCATCTCATTGACTTCGTGTGCTCCTAAATCTTCTGTAGCTGGATGCTTGGTTGCAATTTGTTGCACTGGGGATCAGTTTTGGTTATATATCATCTAATGCCTATGGCCCAGCCCTTACCTGGAGTCATTAATGTGAGGTAACTAGTAGGTTAGCATTTGGTTGCACTGGGAAGCTAAACTGGTTTGGAATGCAGAAGAAGAGAGATTTCTGCCCTACTGTGAAACCTCTCAAGGCTGATGTGGAGAATCCAGCTTTGCACTGGAGCAAGTCCAAACCCCTCTCTTCCACTCTGGTTATGAAGTACAAGGTAAATAAATACATAATCGTTATTTTGCAGAACGGCCCTTGGAGCCTTTAGAAGAGAGGAATGTGACAGCTATGGAGCAGGAATATCTGGTACTACAATGGCATTTGTTAAGCTACTGGCAAGAAAAAGTTTATTCCAGCCTTATGCAACTTCATTTAAAATGGGATATAATTACTGTTTATGCTACAGCCTAAAGCTGCTTCCTTTTTCCAGTATAGTAATTATGCCGGAGGCGCACCATTTATTCTGAGAGTATCAGCTCAGGATATGGCCATTACCACATTAATAGGAAGTACCTTCAAATTGTTATACTTGGCAATAACTGTATCCTGGAGTAACAAATTTCTCACTATTCAGCTTGTGAGTTTATAAGCATCTCCTGACGCAAATAAACAGGAAAGCACCGGTCCTTGCTCCCCCTAAATCATTGCTTTAAATGCAGTTAATTAATCTGAAAGATGATTTTAAAGGAGGATCTACTTTGAAGTTACTGCTGATGACACTAGCATGTGCTAAAGAAGGGGATCTGTGTTCAAGGCTATGGTGGATGGGGCTTTGAACAGCTTGGTCTAGTGTAAAAGTGTCACTGCCTGTTGCAGGAGGTTTGGAACTAGACAAGCTTTAAGGTCCCCTCCAAACCATTCTAACAATTCTGTGATCTGTGTTCACCCAGTGTTACTGCTGCTTGATATTTGCCTGGTGTTATTGCAGTGAGTGGCACAGTGCAAATACACTGGAATGAGGAATGGGAAAGCTGGAAGTTGCCTTTGTATTACAGTGACTCCAAAAGAGAGTCGGTGTACCCAAGCAGTTTGCTGCCTATCATTTTTGCTACTCTGGGGTGGAGTATACCACACTGGGGTGAGTAATGGCCTTTACAGAGGGTTGGTCACCAGGAGGAAATGCCACATCAAATGGTGATTTAATTCTGTAACTTGACTTGGATGTTTGGCAGTGGATGGTGTTGGCCTCCTGAAATTGTTTTTGCAGCAACAACTTGTCTTAATTTTTTGAACCAGCTTGAAGCACCATATTTACTGACTTTTGTTTCCAATGTGAATATATGTAAATTTTAATTAATCCAAGCTGAAGATAAAAAGAAAAGGCTCTGCATTAAAGGAGGTTAGGGCCTGGAGTCCTTTGGCTTTTTTTTTCCTATGGGATTCGATTTGAGTATTTGTTTCAGTACTTCTTGCACTCCAAGCTGGCGCAGCTTGCTCTGTTGCGGTAGGATGGTCTGGTGGAACGGCATGTGTACTGCTTTTTGCTTTTTGGCTTTCTTTTGCTACATCAGTGAGACCTGCCTGAGTTTTTGTGGACTCTGAAACACAGGGTGGTTGAGACCTTATCCTTAGTTCTCCTTAAAAACCTCCTTGGCAATTCCTTCATTGCTGATTGTGATTTGCTTTTGGGGGAGGGGTTTGTGAGCTACACACACTCTTGTTCTGGCAGAGGAAATTTGGAAAGGCTGTGTACAGTACTTCATGGCCCAGCTTAATGGGGAAACACTCGAGCATCCCGGGCTCCTTGGAGTACAGACGGAAGAGGAAATTACTGCTGCTTGCGTCCATCTTCAGTAAGAGGAACAATAACCTTGGTGCATGCTATTCCTTTCCTGTAACCTGGAGCTGGCAGGCAGCTTTGAAAGGGCCTCGTGTGTCCTGGCTGTCGTAGGAGGACTGACTGTCTGGATAAAGATTTCCGGGAGGATTGGGGAGTTTCCCGAACACCCTCTGTTCCCTCTGAAGTACTACTGGTGTAAGGAGGGATTCCTGGAGGTGGCTGCATCTGTGCCAGGCACATTTCACACCATGTGAGCCAGCTCCTTACCTAAGCAGCAGCAGGCTTAAGCACATGAAGCCCTGAGAACACGATGCCCATGAGGCTGAATCCCAAAGGCATCTTCTGCCTAAAACTACTGGTAGGAAGCTTTTCCATTTCCTTACTGCTAGGGACCATGAATGCTTTGTGAGAGTGCAGGGATTAGTCAGGTTTGTATTTCTAATGGTGTTTAACTCTCTGCATCTTCAATCATGTTGCATTTGACCAATGGATGCTAACAGGGGAGAGTAGTGTAGCTACATGCTTAAATGCTGTATTTAATCCCTTTATTTCCCTCCATTTACTGAAGAGTTGCTATCCACTGCAGTGCTGATGCTTTCCTGTTCAAGGGCTGCAGTTGTTAATTGCAGGAAGAAAAAATAATGCTTCTCAGGGGGAAAGCTCACTCACTTCAAAATGTGTTTTAATGTATATGGGTAATGTAGAAGGAGCAGGATTAGGAATGAGGCTGGCCGCAGTTGTTTTAAGTTTCTCTTACCGCTGCATCACTGTCAGCTTCTTTCTTACTGCTTTGAGCACCATTCTGCTATTTAGTCAGCTTCTCAAGACTATCATGTTTCCATACAGAATCTTTATGCTTCAGTGTTTCCATATAGATCTAAGTGTTCTTGATCATTAAAGCAAAGTAGTATTTTCCTGTACTCTGAAACTTGTGCTTCTCATAGGGATTAAGCGCTAAGATGGTCGCTTGTTTCAAGTCTGCTGTCTGCTGTGAGCTGTTGTTTGCTGTTAAAATGATCTTTAGTGGGACTGTCTTACAGTCTTGTTCACTTTTTGTTCTGTTGTATGCTGGAGAAAGCCTTGCCATGCCAATGTCCTACACTGGGAGTTGGGAAGAACCTAACAAATGCTAATGCTGGAGAGGATGTGTTTAAAGTTATCCTGGCCTGGAACTGGCAGTGGCCCAGGCTCTTCTTCAGAACAGCAAAGCCAGGAAGAAGATTTTCAGGGCCTGACTGGGGTTCTTTGGCCTGGCCCCCATGCCAGTTCTGTTCTCATGATGCACAAGGGAGGAAACTAAAACCAGCTTTTTTGATTTTATGTGAAAGGATTTGGAATATCTGCCAAAGACAGTGGAGGGAAAACCAGCAGATTTTCATCTGATTTGGTTCCTCCCCCTCTTTCATGCAGGTGGTTGCCATTAAGGTGAGGTGTGTTGTGAATTGCTATCTATGCACAGGCATCTGTTCCCCAGGCAGCTGCTTTGCTTGCAGCCTTTCTCAAGATGCCTCCTACATCTGCTGTGGCCCTGCATGGTTTCATAGCCAGCGTGATCTTAGCAGCCATTTTGATGAATGTGGGTGTCAGCTATAAAGGTATTTTTCTTGGCTTTCCTGGGGAAAGCAGCCTATGAAAATAAGCTGTAAAACTTCAAAGTGTATTTGGAGTGAAAGTAACATTCCCCTCAAGGATGGAGAAGTGCTGCTGTTAACCTAACAAACCAGAGCTTTTTTGGGGGGTAGAAAAAGGATAATACAATTACATTCACAGCATATGCTGCATGTTCATGTGTGTTTGTTGTTTTTGGTCAACATAAAAAAATACAGGAAACCTTTTCACTGAAGTTTTGAGACTTCACAGGAGTGGCCCCACTTTCCCATTCTCATCTCTGTTGTACCAGCTCTTCTTGCTTGACCCTTGGTAGTGTGGTTCAGTTCATTAAGCCATGAGCAACCAGTGTTTGGGGTTTTTGTTTGTTTGTTTCACCAGTGTATTGAGCTAAACCGATTTCTTGAGGAACTGTGTGAACTGCAGGGCTGGAGAGCAACAAAACTTGGAGAAGGATAGGATGAGTTCAGAGGTAGTGAGATAGATCAAATCAATGTTTCTTGAAATCAACCCCCTAAAAGGGTAGAATCATAGAATTGTGTGTATAAGAACAGTGTTAGGTTCTGTTTTCATGTTATTAGCTAACTTAAGAACCAGGGGCAAACCACTTTTCCTTGGCTTTTTTTGAGTGTACATTCCGATAAGTTTTGTTAAAAATTCATTTTTCTGGTGCATACTACTTTAAAATGTCACTAGCTATAAATCATTCAAATGCCACTGGGTGTCTACTGAAGTTACTATTGGTATGAAGTCCCTGCTGTTTCTTCATGGTCGGAAGCAGGAGGTGCTAATACAAGAAATAAACTATAAGAAATAATAACCTTTTAAAATATTTTTGTTTGAAGGGAAGATTTAATGACTTCCACTTATTGTTGCTTTATCTTTCTGCAGGGATGTGAAAGCAGGAAATATTCTTCTTGGAGAAGATGGCTCAGTGCAAATTGCAGGTAATTTTTCTGGTAGCTTTGGGTAAATTTTAGGCGTAAATGTGTGTCCAAAGAGATGGTTTAATGATCAAGAAAAAACCTACATAAAAATGTTAGGTTCAGGAAGCTCCATGTTTCTTAGACACAAAACAAAACTGACAGCGCCAGAAAACCCCAACAATAAACCACAAACCAACCAAACAAAAAACAACACAGAGTTTATTATATTTTCTTATCTTAAAACACTGTTCTTTGGAATAATGATAATCAGCATGAATAAATCCTTTGACTGTTAAGTCCTCAGAATCAATAGATAAGATAAAATTTTTGGCATAAGCTAGTCAGATTTTTAAAATGGCAAGTTCGTAGGCTGGGAAGTAGACTGCAGGGATCAGACTGGTTTATCATTGATTTATAACATGGTTTTCAGAGGCACTGGGCTAAGCAGTGGATAGATTAATCAGAAGAAAATTGGTGTGTCTTATGGTAAAAGTTACTTGCAACTTTGCTTTAACGAAAGATTTGCTGATCAAACTGCTCGTGTGAATGCTTCCTGGTGCACTGCAGTTGAAGCAAGTGACGCAGTGTGTGTTTAATTATCTACACTAACCCAGCTCAATCTGGGGTGAACTGAAGGTCTGGGAAACAGTTGTGCAAATTGAGGCACAAGGTAGGGAAGACTGTTAAAAGGCAGTTACTTTGGCTGATACAGTTGTGCCTGGAGGTGTCTGCTGTAAGTCACTGCTGTCACAAGCTGTGTCAGCACAGGTATGTTGGAAACCATCCTTGCTGTGGATAGATTATATGTCTGTGGTAAAGGGTGTTGTGTTTAGTTTTTTGTTTGTTTGTTTGTTTTCCCCAGTACTACTGTTCTGGTGTTTTATTTCATATGTGTTCCTACAGACTTCACTCTTGTTCACAGAATTCATGAATTATTATTAGTAGTATTACTATGATTTGCTTTCTTAATAGAAAGGCAAGATTTTTGGACAGTACATTTAGCATCTGCTTGACTTACCCCCAGTAGGCTGGTTTTGTACCCTGAGCATCCTTCCTCTCCAACTGTCCTTTGCCTCAGGACTGCTCTTCCTATGAACCTTGTGGTGCCTTTCCAGGCCTTTGCCACCTCTGGCTGGAGGGCAGAGCTCACATCTGGTCTTGCCACCTTGGCAAACATCCTTGTACTTATTTAACTTTTTCAGTCTCATATTTAAGTGGAAAGAGACACATCTCTTTGTGATATGGTCTCTTTCAGTGCCCTGTCCTGACAGTGGGGGCCCAGCAGTGGGTCAGGCTGGTGCGCTGGGCTTTGCAGGTGTGTGACAGTGGCTGTCCTGTCTGGCAGAAGTGCACTTTGCACTTTGTAGTGCGATGAGGTACAGACTCCTTTGGTATATCTATGCCTGGATTTGCATCTTGGAATCAAGGTGTAAATTTTCTGCCAGGGAGCAGAACACATTGCAGTGCACAGTTTTTTATAGGTAGCTTTTCTCCCTCTGCAGAGGGCAGTAAGCCTTTTTACAGGACATAACACCTAAAATACAGGACTTCTGTTTAAAACCCAGAGTTGCTTTGTTTTCCCTTTTAAGTCTCCCAGTGCTCTTAATGCCTACCATTACATTTCTAATGAGTTGTAAGTAATTCATCCTGCAGCTGATGGAAGGTAGGGAGTGTCTTCTAAAAGGCTCCAAGGAGCAAACTTTATACGGTGAAATCCTACATTTTTTTTCCATAATGGAGCTAAGTTACATTTTGGATTTGTAATTGTATGGAGGTTTAGCTGATGTTCTGGGCAGGCTGCAAATAGCTGTTGCATTAGAGCAATGTGTTGTTATTCCATGTGTTTCTGCCAGCCTAGCAGAAAGCTGCTTGTGTTCCTGTTCCACAAGGGTGCCAGGGCTTTACTTTTTGTTTTTATTCAGGCTCACTGGTAATAGGTACCTGTTGATGTATTTCTGCTGACTAATTCTTAGTTGATAAGTAGTTGTAAGGTTGACTTGTCTTAACTTGTACAAATTTCAGAGGATTTATATTGTCTGGGATTTGTACATGATCCCCTGGTCTGAACTGCCTAGTAATGGTTTATATTTGCAATGTTTGAATAATAAAATCATCTCTCTGTATATCCTTCAAAAGCAACATCGTGAGATGTGCAGAGTTCCCTCTTCTGTACAAATACTTTCTTTGAACATGCAGAAGGCCTAACGCTGTACCTGTCCGTGAGACGTAGCAGAGCGGCTCAACTCAACCAAGGTCAGCAAGCTCACCACAGTGGCAGGGAGCACTTTCATTTCTGCGGAGGCAGCTGATGACTTGGAGGAAAGAAAAATAAATGGATGACTGAATACTAGAAAAGAACCTGACCTGGTCGTAACATGAGATTTTGTTTCTGTGGGAATTTCTGACACTTAAGCTTCCTTTTTTCCTGACCCACGATAGCAAAATTTCATGTGAATTTTTTGAGAGGAAAAAACCGATGCAGGCAAACCAGTCCCAATAAAGCAGGTTTTTTGTTTCAGTGAAATCAAAGCACTTGCCTTTGACAATAACATTAATGCATATTGTGAATAATTCTGTTGATTGTTGAGTGCTTCAGTTATCAGCTAGTTGACACTACTGGATTCCTATGGAACAATTGCATTTAAGTTTGGCTGGAATGTTGCACCACCAGCAGAAAAAAGATTGACCAGTTGTATAATAAAGCCTGAGGTTTAGGGTGGATGAGGCTACCTCCTTTGGAATAGCTTTGGTGTACTTAAAAATATGCAGGTAATATAGCAGGGAAGAATGACTTCAATGCTTTTATAATGGCTCTTTTCCCTTTTGCCATCCCTCTATCAAAAACTGCTTGTGGACAGTTGTTAGAAAGGTCTTATTCAGTGTTTGGCCTTTGCAACCTTGTGTTCCTGTGTGGAACATTGCTGGGCACAATGTTTCTTGTCTCAGAAGAAATGTAAATCTGAAATGTGAATGTAAGGAATGTAAATCTCAAAGACCTTTGAAGGAGAAAAAAACCCTCCAAAGCTGCTTTAAAGATTTAGACAAAAATACTCAACCCTGTGGTGGAGGAAACCCCACTGCTGGCCTGTACCTGTACCTCCATGGTACCCTTTTGGTTCATATAAGGGGCTTATAGAATGATGGAGAGAAACTTTTTAGCAGAGCCTGTTGTGATAATATGAGGGGTGATGGTTTTAAGATAAAAGAAGGGAGATTCTGGCTGGATGTAAGGAAGAAATTCTTTACAGTGAAGGTGTTAACTGACCTAGGTTGTCCAGAGAGGTGGTGGACACACCATCCCTGGAGACATTCAGGGCCAGGCTGGATGTGGTTCTGGGCAATCTGATCTAGTTAGAGATGTCCCTGGCCATTGCAGGGAGGTTGGTCTAGATGAGCTTTGAAGCTCCCTTCCAACCCAAATTATTCTGTGAATCTATGGTGTGTCAGTGAATTTAAGTACTTGGGAAACTGTGTGTGTAGAATTCATGGCAGTAATTTTGCTGCTGCTCTAACCAAAGAAAGCTAATTCTCTTTTGTTAATTTGGGCTGTGCCGTTCAGGTAGGGCTGAACAGAGAAAGCAACCTGATGAAGGTGTGTCTTGATGTCTCTGAGGTTGTGTTTGTTGACTCTGAGTTGGTTGCTGTGTGTCAGATGTCAAAGCTGCTCTGTGAGCAGTGTGAGCAGAGGTGGATGCAGGTGAAACAATGGAGGAGAAATCTGTGAGCTTGGAGGCATGTGCTAGGAGTTCTGAAAATTCCTCTGAAGGCCTGCACAAAGCCTAGCTTTAAACTCCTCCTGAAGTTTTAGGACTCGGAATTTTTATTCATGGCTCTGTCTATTTTTAACTGTCGCTCCTTTTGCTTTCAAAATGTACATCCACTGAACCAAGGCATAAAATTGCTTTTAGCAGATCCAGCTGACCAGCATGACCTAAACTCAGGGCTGTTTGCTTCTAGCTTGACTGTTTTTTCTTACACCCATCCCCCCAAGGGCACTGGATTGGGCCTGTGGCTTGGCATCGAGTTCTTGGAGCCTGTTACAATTCAGAGAGTATCACTTTCTCAGCTTGAAGTCTTTTCCTGCACGTTGAATTAATCTATCTTTTGGAAAGAACAGGGCTGTTTCCCAGATACCATTGTTCTGGGCCTGCTGATGGTGGTTGCAATGTAAATTGAGATAGCAGTGTTCTTTCCTGTTCCAGCCTTTCCATAGCAATTATTGTTTTATTTTGATTTGGTTTTTGTTTAATCAGAGCATAAAACCTCTTTGCCCTGGCATTTATAAGCTCCCTGGAGTCTAAGAGCTGCACAGGTAAAATCACTCTAAAAAAAATTCAACATAAACTGCATCAGCACCGATATTGCTGCATAAACTAAGAGCTGGCTTGCAGTAAGTGAGGCTTAATAGAATTCAGTTTATTTAACTGCGCTGGCCCTATAAAACACTGTGAAATGAGGTGAGGGTCTTGATAGACTGGGAAGAGATGGGAAAGGCTGGGGGGAAAACTCTATCAGGGTGCACAAGAATAGCTTGGTATGATATTAGCATCCTAATGAGACAAACTAAGCGTTGTTTATTTTCCCCTTTTCTATCCACTGATCTTATTGCTGTCACCCACCTCTTTGTGATTGAACATGAGGAAGCACAAGTGCCTACTGAAGGCCCAAAGTGTGTATCCCTCCATGTGTGGGATTTTGCTGTTGTAGGGACAATAACATGGTACCTTCAGGATTTAAACTGGTCAGGATGATGAACATGTACTCTGAGGTGCTCAGTGTGCTTGCCATGTCCTGGGCAGGCTGTGCTGCCAAGCAGTTGAAGTAGATTGAGATTTGACAAAGTCACTCAGGACTTGCTAATTGATACTGGGCAAATTGCCTAACCCCTCTCACTCTATCTATTTATAAAATGGGGATAGTTAAGGCCAGGGAAAACTTGTGTAACTGAATTTGTGTAACTTTCCACAAATCCATGCCAGCTTGTCACTGGTTCGCTGTGTTCCTGACTGCTCTTAATTCCTTGTACTAAAATAGTGTGCCACATAAACATTGAGCTATGATGCAGGCAGTATCATTCCCCCAGTTTCCCTCAGGAAACACTGAGTTTGGGAGACTAAATCGCTTTAACAAGGGGCAAGGCACAAATGTGACCTAGGGAGAGGAGAGCTGATTGCAGAGCTGACTTGAACAGCTGGTGTCATGAAGACATCCGAGCTGCCCCTCTCTTTCGACAAAGGGGCAAAACTGTTTTTCCTTTGTGGTTGTAGAAAGTTTTGGTGCCTCCTTTGCAGCAATGTGATGTGAAGTAACTTTTTCTTTGTGCCACTTGTGACATCTCCATTTCCTGAAGAGATGTTGCACTGTTTGTTGAAATCACTTGCGAACTTCTTCAAGGAAGGTGGCTTCACCCAGCCTGGGCTTTGTCATCCTCAAGTTACATTGTGCTGTCTTAGTGTATCTTTATTAACATGCTGTTGGGCTCAGTTTCAGATATAATCATTGTGTTTACTCACCAGGGGCATTTCCTGCATTCTTTATGTGCATTGACATTATTGCAAAAAGGCTAAAGTTGCAATAAAGCTGCCATTTGGCATGTGAATTGGTGAGAAATACTTATGACTGTAGAGAGCTACCTTGCCAAATGAGAATTTAGGAGAACAAATATGTATTTACAGATCCAGTACCACTGTCATCTTTAAAATGAAAGAGGTTTTTGATACTTGTTCTTCACTAATCTTCCTTTTCTCTGGTCTCTTACCACTTGCTGCCTTCTCAGCACAAAATTACTATTTACCGTTGCCACTGCCTTCTTCCTGTCAGGGTTTATTCATCTTCAATGCTCTAAAAGCTCTTAAGGTTTGCATAAGAACGCTGAGTACAACTGCAGATATTTTCTGATGAACAACTGAGCAAGAAGGAAGGTGACCAGTGGAAATTACACTTAGTGCTGTCTTCTGAAATAGATTTATTTTTGCTTGAGGAGGAATAATATCTTGGCTTCCCCAGTGCAAAATCAACTCCAAGTGGTTCAAAGTCAAGACTGAAGCACTTTGGAGTTCTGCCCTCATTGAAGTTGGGAACTGCTTTAGGGTCTGATCCAAACCCACCAAATTCTGTAGCTTCCTTTCTGATGCCAGCAGGCTTTGGTCCTGGTTTGTAGTTAGTGCACATTCTCCTTTCACTTGCGCCTGCCTTGTAACAGGTATTTAGGCTTTTTAGGATTAAGGTAATGTTGTACGAGACAGCAAGGAGGAATATTTCTTAAGGACTGATTTCTAGATCTGGGTAAAACAATTAGCACATGGTACCGTAGAAATGTGTCTTCCTGAGGAAGGCAGCAGTGGTGCCTGTAGTGATGTGGTCCTGCCACAGCATTCTTACATTCCAAGTTTAGACTGGCTCTTTATTTCTGTAATGCAGAATAAGAGATTTCTTTTTCAGCTTTTGCAGTTCCTGAGTGGCCAGAGCAGTTTTCAAGTTTGGCAGCTTGGATACTTTGGTAGCAAGAAGTGTTGCCTAATACCATGCTTTTTCAGACACTAGCCCCCAGCTTGATTGCTTCTGTAGAGTGGTAGGATATGTGGTTTGCAACACGTGATCTTTCTACTGAAAATTGGCCATGTTTTCTGCAGAGCCTGCATCAGCAGAACTATCATTTCCATTCTGGATTGTGCTGGTTGTGAGAGTCTGGAGAAAGATATATATATATCTCTATATATCTTTACACACATATATGTATTTTTTTTTAGGAAGTGTTTGGTAGATATCACTGAAACAAGTCCAGTAGATTGAATTAGATGAATCTTCTCTACATGTATTCATAAAATGATAAAAGAAATGATGCTTTCATCCAGACATCCTGGAGACTTATTTGCAAGCAGAGCGCTGAATCTGTAATTTTTGAGCTTTAGAGTATCTGACGGTTGTTGGATCCCCGGCAGTGGTGGTTTCTGGTATTGCAAGCCAGGTCCAAGCATTTCCAATTCCTCTCAGTTTCTGGTGATACAGTCCTTTCCAGTTATCACTATAGTGAGCCAATATAAAGTACAAACTGTCTAAGAAGAGTACAAATGTAAACACTTTTGAGCTATCTGACCTCTTGAATTTTATTACTTTTGCCATTTTTTAGAGTTAAATTCATTTGCAGTAACTTAGTTCTATTCTCGCCTTTCTGATGGTAGTTATCAGTGGCAGAATGAGATGCAGATCTTACAAACTGCTCAGCAATAACAATTGAACCATAACTTGTGGTTTGGATTTTACTTTATTGCTTTACAAATATTTCTTGAGAGGAGGCACATTCTTTTTTTAATAGCTGGAACTTGGATAAAGTTGGTAAGATGACATTTGAGAAGATGGTTTCAGTCATTCCTCACAGCAGAGTGTTGCAGGCTGGTTGTGCCTGTTTTAGGCCACTGGAAACAAGGGAAATTGAAATTGTTTGGGAAAACATTGACTAAATCAACCATGTAAAAGAATAAAATTTAATTCCATGTAAGCTTTCTGCTGACCTCAGATGGCAGATGTTAGGGGCACAATTTCCAGCTGGAATTATAAACCCACATTTGATGTGAAACGTGGTGAATGATATGTGTGCTGTGTAACAGACTTGTGGTTTTACTGCTGGAATGCTTTTGCTTTGAATAGCATTTCCTTTACCTTCAAAATGATGACATGGAAACTTGAGGTAAGATAATATACACAAGTTCAAATACAGCACATCACAATAATACGCTGATGGCATTTGGACAAGTTTCTATTAGTATTGTCTTATATAAAAGAACTTCTAATTGCTCTTGTGTTTATAACAATAGATCTTGTGAGACTTCCTCTAATGAGCAGTAAAATGCAAGTAAATTTACTCTGAACTTTTTTGGAAGCTCATTCAGTTTTCTGGGAAAAGCAAGGATGGTGGATATGCATTTGAAGATCTCTTGGAAAGCAAACTCGCTGTTGCAAAACGTGGGTTTCCGCAAGAATGCAGTTGCAGTGCTGATGGGGATAGTGCTAACTGTGCTAAAACTTCAAGGTTAGCAGGAAGACAAGATGTCTCCAGGGGCACAGAAGAGAACAGGACAGCACATCTGGAAGAAGCTGAATCTTAGTGATAAACAATTGCTCGTGATTGTCTGAGCTCAGTGATTTCTGTGCAGCTTTCTTTAATGTCAATTTTCAGTTAATCCGTGTCTAGTGTGTTAGTGAGCACTAAAATTCCTGTCCTTGGAAGCCTGTAAGCTAAGTGAGCTTGGAAGCTTTCAGCATCTTCTTCTGAGTGGTAATTTCAGTGGTGTTTCTCAAATATTGGAAGACTGTGAGAAGGAGGCTCATTACACTGCTGACATGATGCGGAGGAGAGCTTGGAGTGTCCTCACGTGGATGCCATTGCTTGCAAATTGTAAAGAGGGATCATAGAGTTACAGAATAGTTTGCATTGAAAGGGGACCTTACAGGTCATCTAGTTTCAGCCTTCCTGCCACAGGCAGGGAAATCTTTCAGTAGACCAGGTTGTTCAAAGCCTCAACCAACTCTGCAGCTGATTCCACAGTTAGGATAACATCCTTGAGCTATGGAGTAATTCCATGGCTTTTGGGATAAGACTTTTGCATTTACAGTTTACTAATGCCAGCTGAGTTTCAAAAGTTTTCAAACAAGAATTCGAACTGTTGCAGTCAGGTGTTCTGTTTTTATGTCAAATAGCCCTTGAATTTCAGAGACTTACCCTCCAAGCCTGTCATCAGTCTCAAAAATGGCATTCAGGACTTTGCCTTGTACTGTGTTTATGAAAGAGAGCATGTGTGTTTGTGTGTGAATAAACTAGAGTTATGGAGAATGACTCTATTGCAGGTCTGTAAGTGGGCAATACATAAGCAGTGTAGTTTGGAGAAAACTGGGAAGAAATACTATGTTTACAGTTTCCTTTTTACCTGATTTATTTATTCCTTTTTCTCTAAGGAAAATCTGTCATCCTCTCTTGAGTGACTTGGTTGCTGAATTTTCTGTAATACTGTCTCTGAACAAACATACTGTATGCCGTTGCTGTAACTGCACAGTACTGCTGCTGTTCGCAGATCCTGTTATCCATAACATTCTTAATTGTATGAAACATCAGTGTCATCTTTGAAAGCATAGTTTTCATGTATAAGAATGATTTATTTCAGTAGAATTATCAGGGAGTGTGTGGGGTGTCCTTCAGCTTGTGAAAGATGCTTCAAGTGGGGGTAACGCTGTACAGGGTGTGAACACCTGTCTTCAAGGCTTCCTTGAGGATGGTCAGGCTGGTTAGTGGCATGTGCTGCTTGGTTCAGTAACTGCTGTATCACTGAGAGCCAGTCCAAGTTCCTAGTAAAGCTCTGAGCGTCTCAGCAATTGAAGATCACCAAACGAAGCATATTCTCTTGATAAAGCATCCAGAATAAGGGGTTGCAGTCTGCAAGATGCAGTTAGAACAGTTAAATGTTAGAAAGTCTAGTAACTTTTTATGTACCAGATTTCATTGCTGCAATGAGGAGGAGAGGGACTTTTTACAAGGGCATATACAACACATGGGAGGGGAATAGCTTTAAACTGACAGAGGGGAGATTAAAATTAGATGCTAGGAAGAAATTCTTCCCTGTGAGGGTGGTGAGGCACTGGCGCACATTGCCCGGAGAGGCTGTGGCTGCCCCATCCCTGGCAGTGTTCAGTGCCAGGTTGGATGGGGCTTAGAGCAGCCTGGTCTAGTGGAAGGTGTCCCTGCCCACAACAGGGGGGTTGGAATCTGCTAGGTCCGTTCTAACCCAACCCTTTTTAGGATTCTGTGAGTTCTTAACAGGATGCTAATTGAAGTTCAGTTATTACTTGTTCTGTATTTATACAAATGGGAATAAAGCACTGGCTGTCAGAGGCAGGCTTGTCCAGTTAGCAGTTCTGCTGGGGGAGTACGGGCACACTATAATGCAACCAGTGGGCCGTAATGGAAAGTGGAATTTTCCTGTCAGACAGCACTAAGAGCTCTGCTGTCCTCAGTAATTAAATGGGGGACTACAGAATGTTCATGTACCAGCACTCTTGATCACTCTTTGTTTATTAGGAAGCTCCTCATGCGTAACTATATGGTCTAGTACTTAATAGATGTCTGGGAGTAT
The DNA here is from genome assembly GCA_024733675.1 of Psilopsiagon aymara. NCBI lineage: Eukaryota > Metazoa > Chordata > Aves > Psittaciformes > Psittacidae > Psilopsiagon > Psilopsiagon aymara. The sequence continues at coordinate 15,487 of JANRGW010012252.1, read as the reverse complement.
GAAAGGAAAGAGGGGACAACTCTTCAGTTTGCTTGGGATGTGTTCCTAATAAAATCTGTTGTTGTTTTCTTTTCAGACTTTGGTGTTAGCGCATTTCTGGCCACTGGTGGTGACATTACCAGGAATAAAGTCAGGAAAACTTTTGTGGGCACACCTTGCTGGATGGCACCAGAAGTTATGGAACAGGTGAATTGTTTTTCCTAGTATCCTCTTACCTGATCCTGGAATACCCTCTTGTCAGAGATGGCCATATTTACTTCAAACAAAAATGATTATTTGACATCCTGTAGGGCTTTCTTAAAACCACAGGGTTTTCGATTTGCCTAGTGCAGCCAGAAATATGAAGTGTTCAGTAGATTTTTACCCTGTTGCTTCTCTTCAGGCTCCTAACTAAGGTGAGATTGAGACAGCTCTGCTGTTGCATAAAGAAGACTAATATGCCTCTCCCTCTCCATAAATGTGAAGCAGATTACAAATAGTTTCACATGTGGTAAATCTGCATGTATACAGCTTAGTAATATGCTCTTCTGCATTTTAGAATCTGGGTTGCCAATTGCAACATGTCGAAGTGGGGAGTTATTACTATAAGATAACATGCACTTGACTTTATTCAGGTTTTTAGTTATTACTGTAAGATAACATGCACTTGACTTTATTCAGGTTTTTAGTTTCTATTTGCTTCTGAATATCCATACAGTAAATGCTAAGGGGATGCTTTCCTCTCCCCCTTCCTCCTCTGCTCTTTTGGCTAGCTTTTGGCTCTTTTTGGTCATGCTTCTTCCTGTTGCTTGAAGATATGTCACTTTTTGTCCCCACTACTTCTAGACTAAACTGTAAAAGCTTTGTGTGATTTCTGGTGAAGGCCACCTGGAAACTGTTTAATGTAATGTATCCTGGCTGTTTCTGAGAAAGACACATGAACACAATTATGCCACAGTCCTGACAGAGCATTTGCAGTAGCTGTCTGTTGCATTGATGCTCAGTGCCATGAGCATTCTGAAAATTATCCCTTACCCCCTTAAAAGCAGTTTGACAGAAGGCTGGGTTTGACTTTTTGGCAGGTGGGCCAAGCAGAAATGCAACTGACTATAAATATTTTTCATTTTCCCAATTTTTCCTTACAAAAGGACTTTGGGAAAACATTTTTAAGTCAAATTTGCCTTTATTACTTCTCTCCCTACTGTTCAGAACAAAATATTTTGAAGCTTAGAAGTAACTTGGCTAAGACCCCTCCTATACATATGTATCTAAAATGAAATACAACTTAAACAGTGGTTGGACTGTAGTACATTTTCGCTATATCCAAAACTTCTTGAGGGATTGAGGTGATTTTGGGGTAGCTTAAATACGCTATTGATGAAAAGCATTCTCAGTATTTGGCCTCTTTAGTAGCTCCCCATGGTGGCATTGAGGGGTCAGTGCATTATAGCACTCCTCCAGCCTCCTCGGAGTACAGGTCTAACACTGTAGAGTACAAGACATGCTCCCCAAGTCAAGAGCTGTCTTTGCAAACTTGCTTCTGAGCTGCTTTGTTGTCATATTCTTCTGGATTTCTGTTGATATAAAAATAAATGAAAATACAGTACTCGGTGTACCTAAAGTCAGATCATGGTTGTCCCTTGCTAATCTGCCCTTTGTGTCGTGTCCTGGTGCAGAGAGGGCACGGCATGCTGGCCAGAACCTAATTGTGCTTCTCCAGGCTTATTAAAATTAGGGTGGCTGCAATCTTCAGGACAACAGGGAAGAAAGGTCTTAAGGAGGGTGCGAAAGAGGGGGAGATTAAGGTTTTAGTGACAAAGTAGGGGCTGTTGATATTTCCAAAGGAGGATGGTTTTCTAGGGAGTCCAGTACTACTATGCAGGCCATACACATCTAACTTGCTGCAAATATTACATGGTAAGGTGGGTATTTTTGGATGCTGATGTGAAATCCTTCACTGTCCATTTATATCATCTTGCTGTTTTCCAGCAGGTGTCACTCTGAACCACTGTATCCCACCCGGGATAAAGGACAAAGGGATTGCTGTAGGTTAGCCTTCAATATGTAGATACTATCGACCCAATTCCATCTGGTTTACTTCAGCATCATTAAGTTCCTTTACTATCTCAATACATGAAAGCCTGGCATTGTCTTTTAGTGTATGTTCACTTGGCAGATCTATGGCAAAAAAAAGTTGATTTGAAAAAGAAATGTTGCTATAAACTAACTGCAGGGTGGTGACTAATATGAATTGGACAGATGTCAAGGTGAACTGCTGTAGACAGCTTTGAACTTCATAGCTTTCATTTACAAACAGGATTATGTGGTATAATAACACCCCACCCCCCCACCCCCAGCATTTAAAATCCTAATAAGGAATGGGGAGTTGTAGAGCATATAGATGAGCTGCAACACTGAGAGATAAAGCTAAGAAATATCCCCAAGTTAGTTTCAAAACATAAAAAATAGTGTGAGTGTAGGGAAACCACCACCCTTACAGCATATTTCTTCCTGCACTGTGTTCCTTTAAACTGTACTATTTTACTCTACTGTATTGTTTAGCTAACTGACTTTAAGTCTCATCGCATGGCATCCATAAATCATGGCATCCATAAACTGACTTCAGGAAATGTTTCAGACTTTTAAGGCTCATGAAAATGGTACAAGATATAAACTCTCATTGCTATAATAAATTTCAGTTCAACTATAGTATTATGTGAAAAGTAATGCAAGAGGGGGTTTTGTTTGTTTGCCAAAATTCAAGATCATCTTAAAGGTAGTTTGGGGAATGTTTTTGGCTTCCTCACAATGAGCATTTTTCTAAGGCTTGTTAGGTTAGCTGAACACAATATCCCTATTAGCTTTGCTCTGATTCAATATTTTTCCATAGTCTAGTGAGAAGAAATACAAACCATTCTAAGCAGCCAAAACACTTCGATTTTTGTAGATGCTCTTGAAGTTAGTACATAATGTCTCTCCCCTGCAATGGAGAAAGCAAGTGCCAAATATTACCTAATGATAATGAGGAGGTAACCACTTTGGCATATGAAATATTTTTTCCTGTGCATGAGAGGAAGTAAACACTATAAATTTTCCTGAGCAAGTCTGTGTTTAATGTCAAGTGCAGAAGCTACTATTAATTAGTGGAGGGAAATGTTAGTCCATGGGCAGGAATAAGGGGCTTTTTACTGAGCTGCTGTGTACTGAAGTTTCAGGATTGAGCATGTTTGCAGTCAGATTGATTAAGCAGTTGACTAAAAGTGTAGTGAGGCATATGTCCCAAGGGGATAACAGTCCATCTATTAACCATGGGAAGTTTCATTATGCTGTTTAATGACTCTGTCCTTTGTGTGGAAGTCAGAGCCTGGGTTAAACCAGTGTCCCTTTGTGTTCTACACATGGAGAGGTTTATGGCAAAGCAGTTCTAGTTGCACAGTCTGTAACCATAATTTTTATCAAACTATGACTTCTAAACCACCTTCTTTAAGGTATAAGGAGCTGGCGGGAGGAGAGAGAGAAAACGTTCTTCCCATCTCTTTTGACATAGTGCTTCCTTTCCTGGAAAGGAAGGAAAGGGTGGAAGGAAGTGTAATATGCTAAGGAAAGGGATTACAGTGTAGGATAGCAAGAGAGACACATGCTAACATCCTCTGTTATTTTTCAGGTCAGAGGATACGATTTCAAGGCAGACATCTGGAGCTTTGGGATCACTGCTATCGAACTGGCTACAGGGGCAGCTCCTTACCATAAATATCCACCGATGAAGGTGAGCAGGTCTCCAGATAATTGTGCAAGATAAAGGATCAGTGTGTTCTATGGGTGTTTCCAAGAATCTGACCAGCATGCTCTGTTGAAGGGTTTATCCTCTTAACTTGCACTTGTGGGTCACGATGTTCTTGGATTTATCTGCAATCACTGTCTGAAAATATGTCACTTAATCAGCATTGTCTGAAACTGCAGAGTTCTTGCCTAGATCCTGAGTCTTACCAGGGACACCGTTCTTGAGGTTTGTTTTAATCCTGGAGTGTCTGAAGGTAGCAGATGTTTTTAGGGCTTTAAATAATGATTCAGAGCGTGTTATCTGGCATCCAGTGACACTGGTATGGTGAGCTATTCCATCTCCTGCACTGATAATCTTTCCTAGTATCTCTCAGAAGTCCTGTTACCAGTTATCCAAAAGAGTGTCTTATTTGTTTAATGCCAACACAGTCCTGTCAATCACCGAACCAATGGGAAGTACCACATCAGTATGAAACGGTGTGGTTTTGGCAGCATTAGTATTTTATTGAACTTGAGGTGGACAGTGAAACAGGAGGGGGCAGAGAGCCTTTGCAGTAACCTCATTGCTTATGGTTAGACTAGTTAGCTGGAATATGAGGCCTGTGAGTGTTAAGTCCTTCAACTTTAGGTATATCATGGGGCAAGTTTTCCTTTTCTGAGTCTTTTTAACTGCAGGGGTGCTATGCAAGTTGGTTGTCACCTTGGTAGGACCTGGGTGCATCCCCTCCCATACTGTAATTACAGTACCATTTGGGAACCCAGTAGTTACAAACTCATTAGAAGATGCATATCCATGTGTTACTGTACATGCCAGGTTTTTGCACTGGTTTGACTCTTGTAGGGCACAATTAATTTTAGGATTTATGTTATCTCTGTGCAGGGACTGTTGAGTAGCTGAGTAGTTTAGGAATGCCGCTGAAGTCTGTAACATCAGTGATTGTGGCGTAGTGATGAGGAGTTCATGGAAATGTGTTGCCAATTTAGCTGTTGCTGTTTGCATTGGTACATCCTTCTGTGCTGTGATTATTGTTAGCCTTTTGCAGTAGCTTCTGCAAGCTCTACTTCTGTTTATTGTGTTTTGAATGCATGAGTTGTAGCTCTAAATACACACAGAAAGGTGTGTTGTCATATAGTAGCTAGAATTACAAATCTCCAGTTCTGTTAGGTAAGGGTTCCAGTCATACAGTTTGCAAGAGGACTTCTGTGTTTTATTTATTGAATATAATTGTATTTCACTGCAGACTAATTTTGTTATGCAGCAAAATGACTTGTGCATTAAGTGACCCTCTAAGAGGGGTGGAGGGGAGGGGGAAAAGCAGGGAATTCTGTCGCAGACTGTATAATTTCAGCTAGATTGATGGGCTCTTACTGCCCTAAGCAATGTAGCTGTTGAAAGCTATTTAAATGTGCGTGTGCTGTTTCCTTTTCTAAAAATAGATATTCATCTGTATGTAGGTGACAAGTGAAAATGTAAATGAGTAATTTTCTTCCTTTCCTTCAGAATATATGAGTGATTTGAAGGAAATAATCAGTTTGGCTCTATGGGTGCTTGTGTGAGAAATGCCTTCACCTGCTGTCACATTGGTACATGGAAGTGAACCCTCCTATTTTTTCTTTGTGTTGCCCTTCTGCTTTTTCATTAATTTGCCTTGTAGCTAAGAAATACCTTCAGGGAGATCTAAAGAAGAGCCTTTGATTCAAATCCCCTGCAGAAGTGCTTATCTCAAAGAAAGAAAGCTGGTAGGAGTTCTGCTGTGCTTACTCTTTAATCACACCAAACAGTTCTGAAAGCACATCCCAGCCTTGTGTTTGGCTTGCAGATTACACTGTGGGCGAGGAGATGTGGTGGAAAACAATAGCATAAATTGTTGAGTATAAATTAGCCAAGCTTCCAGAGGGACGGGGGTGGAGGTAACTCTCTAGATCCTGTTGTACGAGTCTTGAACCTCTCAGCTGACAGTCAGAATTTGCAGAGGTGTAAAGGTTTTGAAAACAATGGTTTCTACGAAGCTAGTGAATGTGGGAAGTGGAGGGAAGAGGAGAGACTCTGTAATTGCCTTGGAAAGTGTAGGTGAGTTTTTACTGTCTAATGAATACGAGACAGTCTTAAGTTGTAAGAACCTTCACTTTGAGCTCAGGCTGTCCTTGAGAGCCATTGTAATGAAACAGTACTTGTTGACTCACATGCTTGACAGTAATGCTTGTCTACCCTATAGTGTTCCCCAAATCTGTGCCTCATGAATGCCAAGAAAAATCTCATTGCCAATAGACATAATTCTTTCAGGTTTTAATGCTGACGCTACAGAATGATCCTCCATCCTTGGAAACTGGTGTGCAAGATAAGGAGATGCTGAAGAAGTATGGGAAATCATTTAGGAAGATGATTTCATCGTGCCTACAAAAAGACCCTGAAAAAAGGTAAGAACAGGTGACACCAAAATAAATTGAAGCCACCCAAAACATCCTAAAACAAACTCACAAAACTCATTGTATTCCTTATTTTTTTTTGAGCCAGTACTGTCTGCCTCTCTAGCCTTTCAGTTGCAATGAACACAACAATCTTGCTGTGTGGCTGCAAATTCTCTTGGCTGTCCTTAGTTTTATGGATAAATGTCTGGCATCATGCCTGTCCCAGGTCCACATCTTCTGTTTGCGTTAATGAGAGTTCATCCCAGTCCACTGTGTGTGTAGTGCCATTTTTCTTCCTTGCTGCCTCCAGCGGGGTGACTGCACTTCATGTTTTGCTCCTAGTCAAAACTGCTCTGTGTTTTACCCATTGGGCAATATGTTTTATTTGTGAAGCTTCAGGAATAAGCTTTTTAAAATTTGTCAGTGCAAAGAAGGCTTTCAGTGTAGTTTTGGCTTGCTTAATTATAAGTAATATTTGGTTTGGGGGTGGAAATCAGGAAAAACACTGGCAAATATTACCAACATGTTTTCATTAATACAGATTGCTTAAGTGACCCCATCACACTTTTGCTCTTCCATGTAACAGTAGTTTGACTACTTTGTGATGTTAGAAATACTACCACAGGATAGCATTGTATCATGATGTTACGGCCTTGTTCAAAGCTGCACACAAGGGTCTGCTGTCTACAGCACTATTTAAAACCCGTTGCCTGTGACATAGCTCAGAGCTCTTTCTGTGGAGGACAGTCAAAGCATTTGCCAGCCTGTGAAGCTGTTTAAAACAGTGTTCACCCTGCATTTAAAAAATGTGTATTAAAATGCAAAGGTAAAGGAACAATCATTCCTACAGATCACTTTTTATATCTCTTAGTTTTGGGTTTTTTTTTTTTCCCCTCAGTAAGCAAACTAAATCTGGAAAGAAAAAAAAGTCCCTTTGTAAAATAATAATAAAGACATTTTTCAGTTCCCTCTTATGAAAGATTCAGGAACAAAGGCTTCTCACGCATCGTGAGATAGGATCTCTCTTCTAACAAGCTTTACACTTGAAATGCTTAATGAATCTGTGGAGTGCTTGATAAATGCTGATAGCAGGGCTTTTTTTTTCCCCCAGAATGATGTTTTTGTTTTTTTTTTTCCTTTCTTAAGCATATCCTATCCCTGCAGGTTAGAATGTATGCTGATCGGAATTAACGATAATCACTTTGCATCATGGCATTACCTCCCTTCTCAAGCACCTCTAACAGCTACTGTCATCATCCTGACTGTGGGAGCAGGAGATTGGCCCGTAAAGAGCAGAATCAAATATGCATATTGTATGGGTTCTCAAAGAGTAGAATTTAGTGCAGGTTTTAATTCTTTTTGGGGCTCCCTTGCTATAAAGTGGATGTTTTTTGTTAGTCTCAGGGGAAGTAAACCCTGTAACAAATGGCCTTTGTAAGTCACTAATTAAACTCTGTTACTATTTAAGCACAGTTTGCAGTGTGGGAAATGCTGTAAGCTGGTACTTTCTCACGTACATCTGTGTCTTTACAAAGTTCCTTCTAAACGCTAAACTGACTGAGGAATGTCTTTTACTTTCCAGTATTAGTCCTGAAATATACCTTAAAGGGAGATATAGTTCCTTTTTCATTAGACAAAAGTTGGTCATCCTGCCTGTGTTTGATAGGACTAATTGCACAGGTAATCAAGTATCTCTGAAATAACTGTTGCATGGTGAGTACTGCTCCACTCCTGCTGCAGGTGATGATCCTTCAATTTTGAGCAAGCTGTTTCAGTGATCCTATCAAACTGATTCTATGAGACAAGTTCAGCATCAAAATGGGAGCAACTTCTCCCCCCTGCCCAGAGGTTACTTACTGTTTTTGAACAGAATATGCAGTGAGTATTTAAGACTGGTGGTATAAAATTTATTTGGAATAAACTGACTGATTTTTAGGGCAATTTTGCAGGAGAAGCTGATGCTGTTACAAGATGCCATGTTACAACAAGCTGCAGCAGCCTGGAAGACCGTTGTGTTGAAAGGGAGCATTTATAATTGTCTTTTCTACATCTGTTTTTATTGACAGACCGACAGCAGCAGAACTCTTAAGACACAAATTTTTCACGAAAGCAAAGGTAAGAAAACACTTCCTGAATTGATCTGTGCCAAGGCTGTGGAGAGCACTTTTCAGAAGTATGATAGGTATGGTGACAGCTTTATTGGCATAAGCGTGGGCTGTTCCGCTTAGGGCCAGCATAGCTGATTGTATTGAATGGTTCATTGTGAACGAGCAGAATGAAACCCCTCTTCTGTTCCTCCTTGTGTATGCTGCTGTTAAGAGAAATTATCTAGAAATTCTCAAAGATTTAAATGTCTTTCAGTGGCTTTTGGGGTTTTTTCTTCTCTTTTAATGGCGCCATTGTGGCAGCCTCTCAAACCATAAAGGGTCTCTGTGGCAGTAAATGTAATGTATATTTTAGTAAACTCTGTAATCAGTCTGTATGCAAAGCAGTGAATGCGGTCCACTGCTCAGAGGATACTTGAAACTTCACCCTCTGTTGCCTTATGGAAAGTGAAGCTTCTGTGATACAAAATATCAGGAAACTCCCATTTTTAGCTTTGAACTGTCAGTGACCATTCATGGGATTACTGCCTGGAAATCAGTGCATATGTAGCATGCAAGGTCTAACTGAGGGAGGCGGAAATAGTACAAGGGACAATTTGTATTTTTATGGGAATGAGGAAATGTTTGCTGTTCTCTTATTTTTTCTGTGGCATGTTTGTGATCAAAATTCACAGGTTTTATAGCAGGACACAGATTGAGCTGCCAAAAAAATACCTGGGATAGCATCTCAGTATTACCAATTAATTAGAGTAGGTGTTAGCTCCCAGATTAAGATTCTTAAATGGCAGTGGCCTCATTTAGGTACTTGTACATGTCTCCTGCCAAAGTTGACAAGAATATAACAAGTGTAACCAAGAAAGCCTGGAGAGTGATCCGATTTATGAAATGTAAGAGGTTGCTCGCTTTAAGGCAAGTTTAATTGATGTCTGGGCTCTTTTCAGTACTTACAAGGTTTCCATTGTGATGGGATTTTATGCAACTGAATAGTCTGCGTCTGTACACTGGACACATGCTTGATGTCCAAAGTGATATGATAGTTTACACATTGCTGACCTTTCTCCAATTGGTTAAGTAAATTCTCATTCATGTTATACTTCCCTATGTGTAAACCTTCCTTCATGCTTTCATTAAGCTGCTGCAGAGTAACATATTAGCATATGCTGTGATAGAAAATCAACATTATTTTAAATGAGGCAATACTTAAACCAGCACTTGAAGTGAAAACGCATGCCAGTTAACACTCGGTGTTAAATTATATTCATGCATCAGTCACTGCCAAGCTGACAGCTGTAATGTGAGGACAGAAGAGTCCCACTTCTCTGTCTATATTGAATCATATATTTAAGTACAGTCTATGTTATGTGGCAATATGTTTTGATAATGCTGAGAGCCACTTCTCAGGAAGTGACAGTGTGTATCTTGAAACTCTCCATCCTGCGTGCAGTCAACCATCATGGAGAGGTTCTGGGAGCACCTCACATGCAGAGATTGCAGGGTTATCCAACCTAACTCCTGTGGAGTGAAATACCTATCCAGATCCAGTGCTGATGCCAGGGTGCTTGCCTAGCTTGTTTCCCCTGTAGCCAGTTTGGCTCAGCAGTCAAGCAATTGGAAAACTATACACTCAGAGCCCACATTAGCCAGTCTGGAGTAGCTTGCTGAAGAGGAAATTTAATACAGTAAAACATCACAGCAGTTCCTTGATATTTAATCTGTTGAGATCATTGCATTTATTTTCTCTCTATAAACGTCATATGTGCTGTATGTTTTTTCAGCCACTTTAAACCCTGCTGTCCAAATTCCTCAGTCTTGTTACTCCAGCACAGAGGCTTTCTGCATCCTGGCCTGCCTGCCATCTGAGTTTTGCCTTTGAAAGTTGGACGGGCATAAATTTAGGAATAAGATGAAGTAAAGATGCTGGATCCAGATGTAGTATCTGCAAATGCAAGAATGCCAAACCTCTTAGCAGGGTATCAGATGCTGCAATATAATAAATACATTCCCCAGTAAATCAGACAGAATAGTATATATCTCTATTGTTAATTCTGTATTACTTTGCATAGGGAAAGGGACACCTCTAACTGAAAAAGTATTTAGGATGAGACATCATACACTATTGTCCAAAGGAAGGAGAATGTTTAACTTCTTTGGGGGAATGGGGATGAGGCATGTAAAACTCTTTCTGCAGGAAATAACTTGATGGTTTCTTCATCAGAGACATTGAAGGAATCAAAGGGTGTTTTCAGCAATACAGGTTTTTGGTATTTTTTGTTTTGCAGAATAAAGAATTTTTGCAAGAGAAGATGTTGCAGAGAGCACCAACAATCACTGAAAGATCCAAAAAGGTACTGAAAACCTCCTGGGGTTTTGCTTTAGTTCTACCAGTGTTTTATGCTTGTGTTCACATTTTTAATGGTAATTACTGTAGTGGGGCATTTTCTGTTTAGAGATCTAGACATTTCAATAAAATACTCAAGCACCCTGGCAGGTGATGCAACCTCGAGATGCTTTTGTGCTATGTCTCCTAAAAAAGATTAACTGTAGAAACTGTCTGTTTGTCATCAGTTCTCTGTCTTTGTGCTGAGCAGGTCCGGAGAGTCCCAGGTTCCAGTGGACGTCTTCATAAGACTGAAGATGGTGGCTGGGAATGGAGTGATGATGAACTAGATGAAGAAAGTGAGGAAGGCAGAGCAGCAATTTCACAGCTCAGGGTGGGTCCTTGAACTCCAATAGCTCTACTGTTTTAACTTTTCTGGGAAGCATGTGACCCTGTTTTAAGTATAATATCAGAAAGTTATGATCCCTCTGAGTGTGTAACCAAACGACAGAAAACAGACTGAAGGCTAAAGAAAAAACTTGTATTGATCTCTCTCCTGTCATCATTCTGGGGCACAGCTGGTCTCATTCAGGGATGTTAAGTGTAGTTTGGAACACGAATTCAGACAGTCTGCTGTCAGCTCAGCATACTCATTCACTTGAACTAGGATATTCTCTTTGTTTTTAAGGCTACTGAAATAGTTTCTATTGGAAGTGTCAGGAGAGCTTTTGTCCTACTGCCACTCCAGGATGGAGCTGAAATCAATAGGGCCTGTGCTTGTGGCTGATATCCGAAACACACAGGGCCTGGTTCTGTCCCGTCAGTTACAGTGAAATTGATTTGTCCTGATAGAAAATGTTGTGGCATCCCTAAAGGCACTTGAAAAATCCTCTAAAAAGTACCACCTCTCCCAACGCATACACAAAATCTCCCAAACCCAGACTAACCCACAGAAACACAGAGGAGTAAAGCATAATGATCAACAAAAAGATTGTAGTAAGTTTCCAAATAGTCTTTCCCCAGTAGTCAGCAGTGTTAATTTTGCGTGTTCTCTTTTCACTAAAGCAGGTGGCTTGAAGTGGATTGTGCCTTTAAATCATTCTGTAATTGAATTAAGCAGTGAAGGAGTTTGAGGAAGGGGGAAGGAAAGGCTGTATTGGTTTGGAGAATTTATGCCTTTACAACATGTAACTTTTCTCATTTCTCTTTCATTTGTCTTCCTTCTACTGGTGTTCTGTATAGACCTTTAAATATTAAATGCAGGATTTTTGCATCTTTTTAGCATCATTTGAAATGTTTGGGTTATAAAGGGCCACTATTGATAGAGTAATTCCATATTTTGCTGCAACACCTATTGTGACTTTTTTAAAGGCTTTCTATATACAGCTTCATATTACGTGGTCAACAAAGATACTTGGCGCAAGGTGGCTGCTGAAATTCTTGGTGCTTTATGAGCTGAAATCTTCAAAATTCCTTTAGTAGGTTAAAATATGATCAAATTAGGAGGCAATATTGTGAACGACCCTATATCAGAGATTACTTAGAACTTGTTCTGTCTTGTCTCTAAGCTCAGGGTACTCTGACTTAACACTGTTTACTGTGTTTTGAACAGTACTTACTTGTTTCATTCCTCTTACGCATTAAAAAGCAGATTGGCACGCATGTTTACCAGCTCCTTTTTAAGCCATTTGTTTTTCTTGAAGCTTTGGCATATTTCCTTGTGCTGCCGTCTGTTCTGATTGCTCTAATTTGGGCATATTTGTCTAATTTAGCTTTTACTTCTAGGTCTCCTGTTCAAGGAACCTTTAAGATAGGTGTTGGAGCAGTAGGTCTCAATTCAGTTACATAAATGTAGTATAGTAGTATGTTGCCCTTTTGGAGTCACCCAATGTAGATACAGCAGAACTCTGGGAGACCTTCATCTTCCTGAGGGTTAAGAAGGGCACTATGGCACCTTAGACCTCACTACATGTCTGCCTAGGTACTTGAATCCTGCGGTGGGTGTTTTTCCACAGCTTTTGAGTAATTTTCTTATGCCTGAATATGAAGACAGGAGTGCCTGTGCACCTCATGCATTTGATCTTTTTTCAGGTGATCGTAAGACTTTCTGCAAACTGCCAGCATTTGCCACAAATACGATGGTATATTGAGGACTGGTGTTTGTCCTGTGGTTTTGGCTATATTTCCAACCCAAGGCATAAATTCCACCTGTCTGTAATCCCTCAGTTGTAGAGTAGAATAGCTTACATTAAGTATGTGTCACCTTCTATTGCTGCCCATTGCAGTGGGCTGGAGTAGATGATCTTTCAAGGTCATTTCCAACCCAAACGATTCTGTGATTCTATCTGTACCTGTGTTTTATTGCTGGCAGCTTTGAAGTAAAACGATGCTTTGCAGATTGACTTAATTTGCTAAAATAGTTAATAATTAACCTGCATAAAAGCATCTACATAAATGAAAAGGATTTGTATTTTTTGCTTGTCTTCGCTTTTAAGTTCACCATTTTTTTTCTATAATATGTACAGAAGTGTATTGTGGAAGCCTTACTGGGATGCAGCTGAAAGCAGAGAAATGTTTATTATAAACAGAGCCAGAAATATCTATTCAGCTCATTCCATATGGTGACTTGCTGGCTCACTGTTACTTTTTGGACATAAAGACTTGGTGAACTTCTTTCCTCTCTGCATTTAAAACCTGGAATTCAAATTAAACCAGTTGTGCTATGTCGTCCCTTAAGTCATTCACCTTTCATTACTGAGTAAATATGTGTAGTGGATGCTGTGTGGTCACATTTCACTGGTTACTCACATCATCTCTGGTTTCCCAAGCAAAAATAAGTGAGAATTAATGTTTTTTTGGCACACCCCCGACATCCTATATGTGCCTTAATTAGGTAAACAACTTCTAATGTTTATCCTGTTTCCTTTTCTGTCCATGCTTTCCCTAAATTTACTGCTGTTTGCCATTTATCTGGGTTAGTTGTTAGCTGTGAGGCAGGGCCATACTTTCCTGTAAAGTGTCTAGCACACTGTGGTCTTTCAGACAAGATCCTTTTGAATTATTCTTTGAGGGTATTTCTAAGAGGGTACTCTTAGATATGAGCTTTGTGCCGGAAAGAACAGCACTGCAGATGTGGAGCATGGCTGTTTATCTCTGGGAGCAATGCCATGGTTTTCACCTTTCCTGGTAACTGTCAAGTGAAGGCTCAGTATATTTAGATGGATTTCAGGCTTTATCTTTCCAGCTGCCTCACTTGTTTTCCTGGCCCTGTCTGCACATAGTCATCGTGAATAAACTGTTCCTTCTCATGTCCAGAGGGCTTTTTACAACTTGCAGTTCTGAGAATAAGACGCTTTTTCTCTCATGAGAAGCCACTGGATCATATGATTTATGATTGGTTGGACCAGATGATCCTTGAGGTCCTTTCCAACCTGCTATTCTGTGACATGTTACAAGTTGCTCAGATCTGTGTTTGTTATGGTAGTGACATTGGTTACTGCATGAACTGGCTCAGAAGAGTGGCATGAGACTTACATTCTTCTGTCAAACTTGTACTGTCCTAATCTGAACCTGTCTTTTAGACCATTATGTGGAGAAGGAACATCTGTCTTATTAATCCCAGCATGGACCAAGTTGTCCCACCTATCTGCACATGGTAATCAGGCTAGTTAGAAGTCAAAGCTGCAGGCTGTCTTAATTGCAGGAGTACTTGGCAATTCTTTCTGCTCACGTGGAATAGCTAATGCATGTTATCTTTGTTTTAGTGATAAGCAAAGGTTGTTCACTTTGCTTTGAGTGCACTTTCCCCTCCAATTCACTGATCTCTTTGTTTCACTGCTTTTTCTCATGGAGTGCATGGCATAATGCAGGGTCCAAGGGCAAGAAGGGCAGATGAGAGTGTTCTTCCTATAAAACAGCACAAGCAAGGTTAATTTCATCCTCCTCAGGTTTTGTATGGTTTAAATAAGTAGGTTTGCAAACTAGTTCCGTAAGCGCACAAAGCGGATTTGCTTCCCAGCAGAGTTCTGCAAGGCAGATTTGTGTGGCTTATCTTTTTCTGAGAGACTTGGATAGCTTAAAATGGATTTTGCCATCTTGGTACACAAGTAATTTGATCCAATCTGAGTGATCTTCAGAAGTACTGGATTTTGCTACAGTGAACAGCAGTAGCAGCTTAGGATATTGTATGCCACTGTGTAAATATCAACTGCAGCTTTTGAAACATGGGTGTTTCTGGGTGGTGTGATATGATTAGGTTGCCAGCAAATTGTGGTGTCCCTTGTATTATTCATCTTAATACATATATATAATTGGAAAGCAATTGTATAGATTTCATAGGTTCAGTGTGGTTCTGGCAAGTCTTTCTAATCAGTAAGTTTCACTTTTGTCTAGGCAATGATAGCTTTTTCTCTGTTTTTCAGTCTCCCAGAGTGAAAGAACCTGTACAGAATTCTGAGGTAAGCTATAACTGCAGATGGCTTTCTGAAATTATGGTACCTAGTTATTGCTATTGTTTGAAGACATGGTTTTTATTAGCCTCTTAAAACAATATTGTGTGAAGTAAAAGCTAGTATTTAGCTGAGCTCTGCTTGAAAACCTTATAAAAGGAATCACTGGCTATATAATGCCAAGAGGTCATATAATGCCAAGATAAGTTTGGTGTACATCTGGTCAACTTTACTTGCTATATCCTGGGCTGTATCAAAAGGACCAGCAGGTCGAGGGAGGCGATCCTGCCCCTCTACTCTGCTCTTGTGAGACCTCCCTTGGAGTATTGTGTGCAGTTCTGGTATCCTCAGCATAAAAAGGACATGGAACTTTTGGAACAAGTCCAGAGGAGGGCCATGAGGATGATCATGGGACTGGAGCACCTCCTGTATGAAGATAGGCTGAGAAA